>ML101451.1:0-20703 GCA_003697995.1 Taxidea taxus jeffersonii
GAGTCTATTCATGAAAAACTAAAATTCTTACATTATGATTTTCTTCATGAGGATCTTGCATGTCTCTTATTAGATGTATTGGTAGTTGCTATAATTTTCATTATTTCAGCTACAGCTGACCCTTGAACAACACGAGTTTGAACTGTGTGGATCTACATACACATGCATTTTTTCCCCCATAAATACAGTACAAGGCTGTAAATGTATTTTCTCTTTCTTTTTTTTTTTAAAGATTTTTTATTTATTTATTGACAGACAGAGATCACACAAGTAGTCAGAGAGGCAGGCAGAGAGAGAGGAAGGGAAGCAGGCTCCCCGCTGAGCAGAGAGTCCGATGCGGGACTCCATCCCAGGACCCTGGGATCATGACCTGAGCTGAAGGCAGAGGCTTTAACCCACTGAGCCACCCAGGTGCCCCTATTTTCTCTTTCTAATGATTTTCTTTTCTCTAGCTTATTTTATTATATGAATACAATATATAATACAGGTAACATATAAAATATGTGTTAATTAACTATGTTATCAGTAAGGCTTCTAGTTAACAGTAGGCTATTAATAGTTAAGTCTTGGGACGTCAGCACCCCTAACCTTCACATTGCTCAAGAGTCAACTGTAGCATTTTTTCCAAAATTACATTTCCTAACTTCTGCTGCTAGTAATGCAGTTTAAATTTTATATATTTATCTTCAATTTGGCAATCTTGCAAAATCTTATTAATTCTCATAATTTGATTGCAGAATCTTCTGAATTTTCTTTGTAGATAATTAGACATGTGAATTGTGATAGTTTTGTTTGTTTATTCCCACATCTGTATGCCATTATTTATTTTTTAATTTAGTTCACAGACTAAGATTTCCAGTATAATACCAAATAATAATTTATGGTAGTAGTCATCCTTGGCTTATTCCTACTTTTAAGTGAAATGTCTTTAACATTTTCATGGAGTACAATTTGGCTGTAGATATTTTTTGGATGTCTTTATCATATTAAGAATATATCCTTCAAAAAAAAGAGAAAAGAATATATCCCTCCACTCTTAGTTGACTAAGACTTTTTATTGTAAACATTTGTTTTGTCAAATGCTATAATCCTGTGAGGCTTTTCTCTGCTTTATTTTTTTTTTTGAGATTTTATTTATTTATTTGACAGAGAGAGATCACAAGTAGGCAAAGAGGCAGGCAGAGTGAGAAAGGAGAAAGCAGGCTCCCCGCAGAGCAGAGAGCCTGATTCGGGGCTCGATCCCAGGACCCTGGGATCATGACCTGAGCCAAAGGCAGAGGCTTAATCCATTGAGCCACCCATGCCCATCTGCTTTATTTTTCTTAAAAATTTTATTTATTTATTTTTGGAGATAGATAGCTTGAGTAGGGGGGAGGTGCAGAGGGAAAGAGACAAACAGACTTCACACTGAGTGTAGAGCCTAACATGGGGCTTGATCCCACGACCCTGAGATCATGATCTGAGCCAAAATCAAGAGTCGCATGCTCAGCTGACTGAGCCACCCAGGTGCCCCAGGTTTTTCTCTGCTTTAACTTGCTATGATCCTGCAAAGTTTTTTCTTGGCTTTAATTTGCTGTTTTATTCAATATATTGATCAGTTTTCTAATTTTGAAACAATCTTTTATTCCTAGTATGATTGAAACTGGCTTTGATGTATCACCCGTTTTATACATTGCAAATATGTTGTTTAGATTTTTTTTATCTATGCCGATGAGTGATACATGTCATTTACTTTCTCATATGGTCCTTTTCTGGATTGGAGTCAAGGTAATTCTTTTTTTTTTTAAAGATCTTATTTATTTATTTGACAGAGAGGGAGGTCACAAGTAGGCAGAGAGAGAGGGGGAAGCAGGCTCCCTGCCAAGCAGAGAGTCCGATGCAGAGCTCGGACTCAGGACCCTGAGATCATGAACGGAGCCAAAGGCAGAGGCTTAACCCACTGAGCCATCCAGGTGCCCCAAGGTAATTCTTGATTTATAAAATCAGTTAGGAGATTATTCTGGATACTTTCATTTTGCTCCTCCTTGGTGCTCCTAGTGGCTTTGGCGGGTTTTGTTTATTTTTCTTTGAACTAAAAAGAGCTCTTTTAGTCTCTGGCTTCTGTTTAGGTTTAGGAAGTATGCAAGGGAGGAGAGTGAGGTTGGGGATATTTATTCCCTTAGATACCCTCCTTAGGGTATCTGTGGGCTGGCAATAATCTTAACTGAAAGCCACAGTTCTGAATATGTCATTATTTTGCTTTTGTTCTTAGAATGTTTTTCTGGGTATAACAAGTGGGGGACTTAAAACTCTCAGTTGTTTTGATTTTTGACATTACAAAGCCATCATTCCATAGCCCTCTGACCTCCAGTTGCCTTTGAGAAGCTGACATTTCATAGAATATTTATTCCCTTGCAATTTTTTTCTTTCTTCTTGTTTCAATATCTTGCTTTCCTCTTTAGTGTTCTGTAGTTTAACGTTGCTAAGTGGTGATTTCTTTTTATTTATCCTGACAGATTTATTGGGATTCCTGAATATGATATTGTTTCTTTTTATCACTTCTGGAAAATTCTAACCCATTTACTTTGCCTAATATCTTTTTTTTAATTTTTAATTTTTTTATAAACATATAATGTATTATTAGCCCCAGGGGTACAGGTCTGTGAATCGCCAGGTTTACACACTTCATAGCCTAATATCTTTTTTTTAAAGATTTTATTTATTTATTTGACAGAGATCACAAGTAGGCAGAGAGGCAGGCAGAGAGAGAGAGGAGGAAGCAGGCTCCCCGATGAGCAGAGAGCCTGATGCGGGGCTCGATCCCAGGACCCTGGGATCATGACCTGAGCCAAAGGCAGAGGCCTTAACCCACTGAGCCACCCAGGTGCCCCCAGCATAATATCTTTGATAGTCTTTGTTTGTTTCTTTCAGCATACTTTCAAGTCCCTTTTTTATTTCTTTTATCATTCTATACATAGTCGTTTTTATGTTCTTTTATTCCTAACTCCAACTTTGCAGCTCTGATTTTTTTCGTTTGTTTGTTATTTCCGTTGACTCTAACTAATCTTGCCTTACTGCTCCTTGTATTTAGTGATTTGTGATGTGAGCTCATCTGGCTTGAAACTTTGTCAGTGGAAAATTTCAAGCTCTGGGTTTAAAGTGCATTCCTTCAGAGATGATTTGTGAGTTAACCAACATGGAACCATTCTAAACTAAATTTTGAGCTTGAGGACTTGGGGGCCAAAGAGAGGTAGGGTGAATACAGGCTCCTAACGTGTAATTGCAGGCTTGCATTAATGGTTAGAAACTGGCAGGGGAGACTTTTTTTCCCCTGCTTTATCTAGACCAAGTCCAGCATCTACTTATGCAAAGGGGAAGTTCTTGTTTGCTAGCTCTGTGATGTATTAAAAATGATTTTGTAATCCAGTATTTTTACCTGGAACAGTTTCTGTGAACATCTCCCCTCTTGCTGGAAATACCATGTACTATATTATATTGCTCAAAGTTTGTTCAAAAAAGCAGTTTTTCCTTGTACTGAGTAGTAATCTGTGTATCATAGGTTTGCCTTGTGATTGAATAGACAGAAAGAGCCTTAGAGGTCCTGTAATCTGAAATCCTCATTTGGCACATAATACTGAGGTGTGGAGGCCTTTAGGAGATTCAGCCAAGGTCACACAGCTGAGTAATGGCCCAAAAGGAATTAGGACTAAGGTTTTCAACAGCCAATTCAGTCAGTTCATGAAAAGATGTCTCAAAATTATGATATATGCTGGTTTACTTCTCTTTGCCTAGATAACTCCTACTAAGCTCTTAGATCCCAGCTTAAATGCCACACTTTCTCAGAGAACATATATCTGAGACCTGGACTAGGAGGGTAGGTTTTTTGGTTTTCGTTTCCATGACCTTCTGTACTTTGTCATTCCTCTTTGTAGCTTCTTGTATGTATTTGTTCAATTTCATTTCTTCCTCATTAGACTATTCTGTAAGCACATAGACCATATCTGGCATGTTCACTACTATGTGCCCAGCCTCTAAAATGGTGCCTGGAAGTGAAGTAATTAATATGCACTTACTGAATACCATGCTGCCCCTTAGGAGGGGCTAATTTGGTGAGGCTCTAGGGACTGATTTAGTTGGGGAGTGTTATGCAGTGCTGAAATCCATATACTAATTTTTCGTTTTTAAAAAAATTGGCTCTTTATTTCTCCAAGGAGATTATGGGTTTTATAAAAGTTAGCAGTCAAATAAAAGCTAATCCTCACACCTTCCTGTGAAGGAACAAAATGGCAATTATTGAGTATAAAAACAATACCTTAATTAAATCTCTCAACTGAAGCTGTATCAATCAGTAATAGTGTAATGCATCTCTGTGGGACATGTATCAGTCAAGAGAAGACAGCATTTGGGGGAAGGTCAGAGTTGGGAGAGCTTGAATTTAGCGGTCTGGGTGAATGCTGGTTGTCATGTCTGAATCTTGACATTTTTGTATACTCCAGTCATCACTGGCTTCCTGGCGAATAAGCATTGAGCATTCAGGAATCTCTCTTTCAATGGTAGTCTCAGAAACTGATTCAGAGACCTTTTCTAGAAACCTGTGATCATCTCAGCTAGACTCTAATTTGGGGGAGCTGCCAGAGTTTTCATGTGGTTCCTTCCATGCCAATACGGACCCTAATTCAGTTTCCAATAGCATAGACTCTCTTTTAATGTTAGAAATTTTAAAACTTTACATTTCCATCAGAATTTGACTTTGTGGGTCATTGCAAAGTCCCATATTTTTTAGTGGCTGATGGAGGAATTTTCTTGTCCTGTCTTCCAACTTCCTGAGGCCATTTTTAGACCTGAAAGAGGTGGATACCTGGAACCACTCAGGAGGAAATATAAGTATTCAGAAAGGCCAGTCGAATGCAAATAGGACAGGCAGTCTTCAGTTACTGAAGAAGTTTATTTATTTAATCCTGTTTTATTCCATTGCACCATTTGTCCTGCGTTACTATCATATGATTGTATGGCTATGTCAGATTCAGTGGTAGATGTGTAACATCTGGCTGGTGGGGGTGGAGGGAGTAGAAGGGGACCTGATTTGTAGCATTTGTCTATTTCTATGATGTATATGCTCCTAGCATTGCTGATTTCAAGCTACCATTGTAGCATCACTGAAGGTGGAATTGGCAGAAGATGCTCACATTGGCTCTTGCAAACTGGTGCCAGTTGATAAAAGCTGGCTTCAATACACCTCTGCATTTAGGGCTGAAAATACTAAGACTTGTTGGACAACGGATCCTAAGGGAACAGCAATTTGAAAAACCACATAGAAAGCCCTAGTTTCCAGCTGATGACATGGAAGCCACCTTCCTTCCATAATGAGGATGTGGGTGGACTCAGCCTTCCTCCCTAGGGTCTCTCATGAGCTGAATCTTCGTGAAAATCTCTGAATCCCGCCCTATCATTTTTCCTATTCATGATGCTTCAGTGTCAAGGGGATGACTTCAAATGGGCTGTCTATTAGTGGCCCTTTTGGGAGCAGGAGCTCAGACATACCAATGGAGTCTTAATGCGGAGCATAAAATTTCCTGGTTTTTATTACCTTAACTCAGTTTTAAAAACCTGGCCTAGAAATCTCCACATGTAGCTACAGCCATGTAGTGACTGAAACAAACTTCATTTCTTGCTGCCACACATTACTCTGCAGCTATGGCAGAGGTGGCAGCACAAACAGGGCCGGTCTTTGTGCTTTGCCTTTTCAGTGTGTGGGGTTTAGGGCTCCTGCTGCATTTCTGGAAGAGGATAATAAAGAGGTTTTTTGTGTTTTAAATGATGTCAGTTATCCCCTTGACATCAAGATTATTCAGAGTTAGTGAGAAGTGGCAGAACTGTAGAGAAGAACATCTGAAGGAAGCAGTTACTAAAGCTGCAGGTCTCTGACAGAGACTTGGATAGGTTTTATCCTTGCAGAGGACAAAGCATTTGCTTTTTTACATGACATATATGACACATACAAGAGTATATAAAATGTATGTGCATGATTTAACAATAATAACAAAATCTACATCCATCCATCCAGAATTTAGATCAAGAAGGAGAACATTGTCTATCTCTTTAAAGCTCTCTCAGTGCCCTTCGCCCATCCCCCAGATTACCCCAGCGATAATTTGTAAACTGAATTTTATTTTATGTGTATTTATTTATTTCTAGAGAGAGAGTAAGCAGGTGGAGGGGAGGGGCGGAGGGAGAGGGAGAATCGTAGGCAGATTCCTTGCTGAGTGCAGGGGCTCAATCCCACAACACTGAAATCATGACCTGAGCCAAAATCAAGAGTTGGACACTTAACCTTAAGACCGAGCCACCCAGATGCCCCAATAAGCTGAATTTTATATCTATACTTCCCTTGTTTTTAAAATCACTTACCACATAAGAATAGGTTGTTCAGTTTTGCCTATTTTTGAAATTTATGTGGAGAAATTATATTGTATGTATTCTTCTGCAAACTGCTATTTTCAGTATTTTGTTTTGAACCATTTATGTTTATGTAGATACCATAGTCCTTTTTAGTTTTTTTTTATTTTGGTCAGGGGTGTTTTAGCATTCCATTGTATGGTGTACCATCCTTATTTATCTAGTCTCTTGTCAATGGATATTTGAATTGATATAAGTTTTTCCTATTTTAGGAAATGCTACTGTATGTATGCTTTCTGTACATCCTCCTGGTAAACATGTGCAAGAATTTCTGTTAGGGTCTATACCTGGGAATGTAGTTGCCAGATCAAAGAACATTCTATCTCAAAGAGGTTTGACCAGCAGCAGTGCATGAGCCCATCTTAGTCTACGCTGTCTCCAACACATGGTATTTCTCTGCTCTCTAATTAATTGACCACAGATTATTTTGAGTTTTGTACACTGACAATTATTCCATGCATGAGTAAGGACAGTTTTGTTTTTTCTTTTCCTTTTGACTTTTCTCCCCACATCATCCATTTTGCTTGCTTTATTGCATTTGCTAGGATTGCCAGTACAAAGGCCCATAGAGTGATCTTTGCCTTGTTCCTTATCTTAAAGGGAATGCTTTGAGGGGCACCTAGGTGGGTTAAGCCTCTGACTCTTGATTTCAGCTCAGGTCATGATCTCAAGGTCATGGCATCAAGCCCTGCTCGGGCTCCATGCTCAGTGTGGAACCTGCTCAAGATTCTCTCTCTCTGGGGTGCCTGGGTGGCTCAGTGGTTAAGCCTCTGCCTTCGGCTCAGGTCATGATCCCAGGATCCAGGGATCGAACCCCGAATCGGGCTCTCTGCTCAGTGGGAAGCCTGCTTCCTCCTCTCTCTCTGCCTGCCTCTCCATCTACTTGTGATCTCTCTCTGTCCAATAAATAATAAAATCTTTTTTTTTTAGCTTTATTTAAACATATAATGTAACCCCACCACCCTCTCCCAACCCCTCTCCCCCCCACCCCCCTCAGTTTGTTTTATGACATTAAGAGTCTCTTTTGGTTTGTCTCCCTCCCGATCCCATCTTGTTAAAAAAAAAAAAAGATTCTCTCTCTCTCTCTCCCTCTGCCCTCCCACAAAATAAATAAATAATTTCTTTTAAAGGAATGCTTTGAATTTCCATAGTGAGTAGGACATTGGCTATAGACTTTGAAAACCTGAATGGGTATTGAATTTTATCAGATGAATTTTATTAATTTATCTAGATGATCTTATATTCCTTTATCTCTTAATGTGATAAAGTATATTGCTTTATTTTCTAATTTTGGTAATAACTTACATTTCTGTGATAAATTCAACTTGTTCATGATGTGTTATTTTTCATATACATAGATATATATATATTCAGTTATATGGTTAATATCTTTTTAAAAAATATTTTGTTTATGTGTCAGAAAGAGAGTGAGAGAGTAACGAGGAGAAGCAGGGGGAGTAGCAGGCAGAGGGAGAAGCAGGCCCCCCACTGAGCAGGGAGCCCAATGCAGAGCTTAATCCCAGGACCCTGGGATCATGACCTGAGCCCAAGGCAGACACTTAGCCAACTGAGCCGCCCAGGCACCCCTTGGTTAATATCTTGTTAAAGATTTTTGTAACTAAATCCGTGAGTAAGATCAGCCTCTGATTTTATTTTCTTGTTTTCTGTTTAGCTGGTTTCATGATCATACTGAGTTGATGGAGCACTCTCTCTTCCTATTCTCTTGAGGAATTTGTGTACAATTGAAATAATCTTCTCTTTCGGTGTTTAGTAGAATTGGCCCACACAACCTTTTGGGTCTGGTGTTTACTTTGGGGAAAGTTGATTCCGTTCCTTTGTTACTATACTACACAAGTTGTCTGTTTCTTTATAAATCAGATTTAGGAATTTAGATTTTTCTGTGTTTTAAATGCATTGACTTGAAGTTATTAATAATTTTATCTTTCTATTTTCTGCCTCATCTGTGGTTAGGTCCTTTTTCTCATTTCTAATATTAACTATTTTCTCCTGTTCTCTTTTTCTTTGATCAGTATCATTGAAGGTTTGTCAATTTTTATTAGTCTTTCCAAAGAACCAATATTTAGTTTTATTGATTATGTTTAATTTTTGCTTCCTTTTCCTTCTTTTTACTGTGATGATTTTTTTTATTCTTTGGGCTTATTCAGTTATTTCTTATTTCTTCACTTATATCTTTAGGTCAGTAACTTTCAGTCTTTTTAAGCCCATTTTGTTGAAGTATGATTGACATGTGAAAAACTGAACATATTTAATGACTGTAACTCGATGGGTTTGAGTATAACTATGCATTCATGAAATCATTACCACCATCAGGGCCACTGACATATATTTCACCTCCCATAGTTTCCTCCCACCTTCCGTGTTCTTATTATTATGAATAGTGGTAATAGTATTTTTGTGTAGCAAGAATATCAGTGTACGGTCAACCCCCTTGGCAGATGTTAGATGTGCAGTTAGCTACAAGGGCCCTATGAGAGCTCCAGGGCTGATGCATCTTGTGGAACTGAAACTTTAAATATGCACTGAAGGCTCTAAATTTCCTTCAAAGTACTGCTTTAACTGGGTGTCCACAAATTTTTATATTTAGCATTGTCATTATCATTCAGATCTAAGTGTTTTCTAAGATCAAGTATGGTTTTTTCTTTGATTTATATATTTTACTTCAAAGTATGTTTTTAAAATTTCACATTTAATAGTTTTTTAAGTGTTATTGCTCTAACTTAATTAAAATATGGTCAGATAATACTGACCATATTTTGCACATTATTTGATATGTGTTGAGATTTGCTTTATGTTCTCTACTACATCTGTTTCTATACATATGCTATATGTGCTTGAAAAGATTATGCATTACTCACATCCATATCTTGACTGATATTTTTTCTAACATCAGTTATTGATAAAACATGCTTAGAAATCTACTATAATCATAGATTTTCAGTTTCTTTTTGTAGTTCTATCAGTCTTTGCTTCATGTGTGTGTGTATTTATATTTATAATATTGGCACTTGTTATATTTTTCTGGCCATTTAAGCCTTTTATCATTATTTGGTGTCTCTTGTTACCTAAATAATTTTTTTTTTTTTTTTTTTTGCCTTCTGGTATTTATAGTGAAAGGTCCGTAATCAAAGGAGTGAGACTGATACAAAGCGAAAGTCAAGCAACGCTTTATTTCACGCCAAGCATCGGGAATCAAACCGACCGGTCGGGGCCGTCTCTTACAAAGAGGCAACCCCTCTCAGCCTCACAGACTAGCTTTTATAGAGGAAAAGCCATGTGGTTGAGCCTGGCTACACAGGTGGCCAATGAGATTGCAACACAGCAAAAACTGCACAGTCATGCTGAGTCACACATGAGTGGCCAATGAGATTTCAATTTACCCTAGTAGATATATGCGCACCCCACTGATTGGATGTCTCCACCTGGCTTGACACGCCCTTGTATCTGGCTTTGCTACCTGGGACTGGTTTCCCAGACTTGTTTTTTAGTAAATTCCTCTGGGAGGGGCAGGGTCAATCTAAGTTTACTACATAAACAACAAAATGGCTCCCTCTGGCTAAGTAGGCCCTTACAATAGAACTACAAAATATTCTTTTCAGCTAGTTTTGTCTTACATATTTTTTTCTGTTCTTTTACTTGTGAATTTCCTACATCCTAAGCAAGGTAAAGCTGGATTTTAAAAGATATATTCTGAAAATCATTGACTTTTAACAAGTGAGATTAGTCTATTTATGTCACTGTGAACATTAGTAGTTTGGGGTTATTTCTACTCTTTTATATCATGCTTATTTTAGTCCTGATATTTTTTTCTATTTTTTTTTAAAGACTTTATTTGACAGAGAGAGAGAGCACAAGTAGGCAGAGCAGCAGGCAGAGGGAGAGGGAGAAGCAGGCTCCCCGCTGTGCGGGGAGCCCCATGCAGGGCTCAATCCCAGGACCTGGATTATGACCTGAGCCGAAGGCAGCTGCTTAACCGACTGAGCCACCCAGGTGCCCCCCTATTTTGTTTTGAATTAGGTTTTCTTCCTGTTTCATTTTCTTCCTTCCACTAACTTATAAGTTATACTCTCCATTTCTGTTTGTTTAGTATTTCCTAAAAATTGTAACATGTATGGTTAATTGAATAAATGAAGAAGTAAATCAAAACTATACTTCTGTCTTGGAACTCTCAGCTCCAGTCACCCCTATTCCAGCCAACATGTTATTATTTCCCAGTGTTTTACTTCTGTCTTGCCTTGCTTTTTTACCTTCTCAGTTAGACACTATAATTAATGTTTCATATAGTCAATGATTATTTACATTTATCACAATTCATCACTTTTGTTTGCCATTTCTTCAGGCTTTCCCTAAAGATTATTTTTCATATTTAGTACATCCTCAAGATATTGTTTCAGTAGAGGGTCTGCCAGTGTTAACTCCCTCAGTTTTCATTTTTTTTTAAGTGTCACTCTTTTGCAATTATAATTGAAAAAAAAACATGAGTAGACATGTCTTTTGTGGATAATTTTTTTCTCAGCAATGAATCTATTATCTCCTTGCCTCCAAATTCTTGGGTCTAAGAAATCAGCTGCAATCTAATTATAATATACTTTTTCTCTTCTCTGTTTTAAGACTTCTCTTGGTCTGCAACTTGGTGACAACATGAATGTTGTGAATTTTTTATTAAAAAAATTATTGTTCGAGGAAGTGGAGATGCAACGGGGGTGGGGTTTAAGGTGGTAGGAAAAGAAAAAATGAAACAAGATGGGATCGGGAGGGAGACAAACCAAAAGAGACTCTTAATGTCATAAAACAAACTGAGGGAGGTTGCGGGGGGAGAGGGGTTGGGAGAGGGTGGTGGGGTAACATTATATGTTTAAATAAAAAAGCTTAAAGAAAAAAAATAAAAAATAAAAATCTAAAAAAGAAAAATTATTGTTTAGGGGCACCTGGGTGGCTCAGTGGGTTAAGACCTCTGCCTTCGGCTCAGGTCATGATCCCAGGATCCTGGGATTGAGCCCCACATTGGGCTCTCTGCTCAGCAGGGATGCTGCTTCCCTCTCCCCCCCCCGACCCCCTGCCTACTTTTGATCTCTGTCTGCCAAATAAATAAATAAAATCTTTAAAAACATTATTGTTTATCTTGCTTAGGGTTCACAAGTTATCCTGAGTCTGGGGATGAGTGCCTTATCAATTCTGAAAATTCCCAGCCACAATCTCTTCAAATATTGTCTCTCCCTGACACCTTCTTTCTTTTCCTCCTGGATATAGATATTTTTAGACATATCACTCTATCTTTTATGTTTGTTTTGTTGTTTACTCTTTTATGTATTACTGATGCATCCTAGGTAATTTTTAAAGATCTGTCTTTCAGTTCAATAAATCTCTCCTTAGCAATTTCTTGTTAGCTATGGAACGATTCCATTGAGTCTCCCAGTTTATTGATGCAGTTTTCATTCCTAGCAACTTTGATTTCCAAAGCTTTGGTCATTTGTATTGTCCTCCTTCACAGATTCGATATCTGTTTAAAAAATTTTTAAGGTTATCAATCTACTTATATAATAATTCAGACAATTATAATACGATTCTGCATTTGAGACAAAAGAAAAGCATCAAGAGGAAAGGGCAGTACTTGCTACCTCTCAAACTTTCTGTTGGGAAGGGAAGGCTTTCTTTTTTTTTTAATTTTTTAAAAATTTTATGTAAACATATAATGTAACCCCACCACCCTCTCCCAATCCCTTCCCCCCCCACCCCCCTCAGTTTGTTTTATGACATTAAGAGTATCTTTTGGTTTGTCTCCCTCCCGATCCCATCTTGTTTCATTTATTCTTTTCCTACCCCCCTAACCCCCACCCCCATTGCATCTCCACTTCCTCATATCAGGGAGATCATATGATAGTTGTCTTTCTCCGATTGACTTATTTCGCTAAGCATGATACCCTCTAGTTCCATCCATGTCATCGCAAATGGCAAGATTTCATTTCTTTTGAAGGCTGCATGGTATTCCATTGTATATATATACCACATCTTCTTTATCCATTCATCTGTTGATGGACATCTAGGTTCTTTCCATACCTTGGCTATTGTGGACATTGCTGCTACAAACATTCAGGTGCACGTGCCCCTTCGGATCACTATGTTTGTATCTTTAGGGTAAATACCCAGTAGTGCAATTGCTGGGTCATAAGGTAGCCCTATTTTCAACTTTTTGAGGAACCTCCATGCTGTTTTCCAGAGTGGTTGCACCAGCTTGCATTCCCACCAACAGTGTAGGAGGGTTCCCCTTTCTCCGCATCCTCGCCAGCATCTGTCATTTCCTGACTTGTTAATTTTAGCCATTCTGACTGGTGTGAGGTTGTATCTCATTGTGGTTTTGATTTGTATTTAAGGGAAGGTTTTCTTAAAAGTCACACCAATGTGATTTATTTCTTATTGGCCAAAGCTGAGTCAAAAAACCATATTTACATTTAAGAATGGCATTGAAAAGATATTTTTCAATTTTTTGTCTTCTGTGCTGGAATGTAGCCAGATTAGGGGGTTAAAAATTAATGTTAAGTTAGCCAGTCTAAGGGGTCTGCCCCCATGGCCCAGAAGGAGATGCTCAGGAACCTTATATTGAACCTGAGTGTGAACTCAGTAGCCCATTTATACACATCGGGGTCCACAACGAGGAGGACAGGGCTCCTGGGTATGCACATGGGGACAGCACCACAGCTCAAAAGAGATAGCAGGGTACTGATATTTTTCTCTACAAAATCTACCCATATTTTCATTACTTTACATGGAATTTGGAAATGAGAACATTTATAGGAGGAAGGAAAACACATATAAAAAACCTCTGTGGATTTGCATGTGAAGGTTTATAGCAGCTTTATTCATAATTACTAAAAATTGGAAACAGCATAATACAGCATAAATACCCTTCAGTGGGTAAGGAGATAGAACATGATATCCTATACGATCCTATTCAGTAATGAAGGGAACAGTGTGTGCAGAATCTCAGATGCGGTGTGCTAAGTGAGAGCAGACAGACTCAGAAAGCTTCATGCTATATAATTCCATTTATATGATATCATGAAAAATGCCAAACTCCAGGGACCGAGAACAAATCATTGGTTTCCAGGAGTTGGAACAAGGAGATGGAGTGACTACAAAAGGGCGACAAGAGGGAGATTTGGAGAACTGATGGAACTGTCTATAGTAATTGCGGGAGTGGGCATAAGCCTCTATGCATTTGTCAACTGTCCAACTGTCTAGCAAAAACAGTAAATTTTACTGTATTTAAATTAAAAACAAGTTAGTAAAAATTTAAAAATCACCTTTGAGGGGGAAAATAAGTAAGTAAATGAGTGAAAAAAAATCTACTGAAAAGTCGGAAAAGGTAGAGTTTGAAGATACAGAGAGAGTGGGATAATCATTAGAACAAGGTTCCTGACAAGGTAGGAGGCAGAATCCAAAAGACAGGTACAGGGGTTGACTTGAGATAAACAAAGAGGCATCATTTTCTTTATCACAGGGGCTAGTGAGTATACTAGTATACTAGTATACTAGTGAGTATGGGAGCAGAAGCAGGGAGGTCTGTAGAGTTGGAGATGTGTAATGGAAGATAAAGCATAAAAATGGATGTGCAAAAGGAAGGGCAAGGAGTTTTCACATGGAGGACCAGGAGTAAACAGCTGGTGGTAGCGGACCTGTGGGCCGTGGGAAGGTTTTAGGAGCAATATCACAGCCCAGCGAATGAAAAGACCAGGATCCAATAGCAATGACCGCTATCTGGGACGTCCAATTCCCTCCTGCTGTTCCAGCTTATTCTCTCTAATTGCTCACTTACGTATGTGTTCTGTATACACACTGTTTTCTGTCTGCGGTGACCTTTTCTTCTGCTCCTCTTCTCTGTTCAACTAAATGTTAATCATCTTAGAACTCCTACACTCCACCATCACCTCATTAAGTAAGCCCTCCTTATATCCCCTCAGAACCGATTAGGTGTCCCTTGTGTGTTCGTGAAATGTCCTACATGCACCTCTTCACAGCCTTGATCCCACTCAATTGTAAGTGTCTGTTTATCCTGGCCCACCCCCACGAAACCAGTTTCCCTTGAGGACAAAGTCTGTGACTCTGTCTCTGTTACTTAGCCCAAGAAATAGATGATACATGCTTTTGAGTGAAAAAATGGATAAATGAACGAAATGAGGATAGCTCCCATATAGTATGTAGTATATCTTATGTAGGGATTCCAGGGATTCCCTCCAAGCAGAGGCTGGGAGGGATTCTTGTGCCGGTGGCTGTTGAGGCACTGCTCTCACAGGAAGTCTGTAGGGAGGTAAGGGGAGCAGGGGAGGCAGAGGGGAAGGTCTGACTGAAGGCGGTCTTGAGCCTGATCCCACAGGCAGCTGTGGAGCATAAGGGCACTCAGAGGTGTCCCATCCTGAGCCAAGGGGAGGGGGGTGCCTTTAAACCCTGGACTAGTTTGTTATTGGGTGCAGGCCATTTCTGGGGAGAGGGCATAACTTGACAGTCATTTTTAAGGTGGCTGCCTTCAGCTGAGGGAAATTCGTCCAAAAAGGATGCAGCCATGAGCTGTTAGCAGCCAGCAGTCACAGCAGCCTGGTAAAGGGGATCTGGGCAAGACGCAGGGGGTCTACTGCAGTGTGATAGAACAGCACAGGGGGAGAGGGCTTGTGGGGACACAGGAGAAACTGCCATGATCTCTGAGGAGGGAGATGATGAAGGAGAGGGGACCCTGTTCTCCCCACCACCCCACCCCGTGTGCTCTTTTTGCAGCCAAGAATCTGCTTGCTGCCTGGGCAAGGGTACCAAAGGCAGGTGTCTGCGTGGTGAGCTGGGCGCTCCTGAGAGGGAGATGGTTTTTCAGGAAGCTGAAGTGGGCTCCACTTTGTCCCCCCTTTACACAGTCCAGTAGCTCCACAGTTGAACATGCAGGACTACTTAGTTCAATGTAAATCTTCCGCAACCCTGAATAACTAAAGGAAAAGTTAATGTAGTTGTCAAGGGGCGGCAGTTTCATCCCTGAAGAAAGGTGAGACTAGTCAGGTAGAATGTTCCCCTGGGACTGCTTTTAATGATCTTCTACCTGTGGAAGCATTAGTGTCCAAAATAGAAGCCAGCTCCTGATGGAAAGCCTTATCCCATGGATTGGTGTTTGCTTGCTTAGAAATGAGTTTTGAGCCTTTGGAGAATCAAAGCAGTCTGTGGTATTTACAATACAGCCTTACTGTCCAGCAGCTAAGTGTAGTCTAATTCTGACAGATGGCTCTCAAGGGAAATATTCTTTCAGATTGGATTATGCTTCCATGCTGAAATGCTCTAATTAAGGGGAGTCTATAAACATGGTGGGGGAGTGAACGGGAGGGGAAGGTAGGCTGTTTCTTAGGAAGCTGTTTTGGAAAATGGCCATGTTTGCAATCCTTATCTTTCCAGCCCCACTCACTCAGCTACACTGAGAGTCTATCTAGGCCACTGCTTTACTAAAAAACATGGTGGTGCTGGGTCACTGGTCAGTTTTCAGCAAGAGGCTGTGACTTCATTTCCTGCAAGGTCCTGCCTCTCTCACCTCATCTCCCTCCTATTTCCTTCATGCTTTGTTTTTTGTTGTTGTTGTTGTTTTAAGATTTTATTTATTTATTTGACAGACAGAGATCACAGGTAGGCAGAAAGGCAGGCAGAGAGAGAGAGAGAGAGAGGAGGAAGCAGGCTCCCCACGGAGCAGAGAGCCCGATGTGGGGCTTGATCCCAGGACCCTGGGATCATGACCTGAGTCAAAGGCAGAAGTTTTAACCCACTGAGCCACACAGGAGCCTCTCCTTCATGCTTTGTTAACTGTCTTGTTAACTAACTTTTAAACTATCTTGGGGTGTAACTTTCAGAGTAAATGTATCATTAAAATGAGCATGACTGATTTTTTAAAAACCTCAACTGATCTATCAGTTCAGCTGTGTCAAACTTTGCAAAACTTTCTAATATTTTGATTTTAAAGTATTTAATACTTAAAAAAGTATTTAATACGTAAGCTGCTCTGTCATTACATTACCTAATTCTTACCAATTTGAGACTTAAGTAATTACAGAGAAAGTATACTTGGCTGTCAGACAGGATGGATTGCGTGTGTGTGGGTTGGGCTGAGAAAAATCTAATTTGGAACTCAGGGAGTGACTTCTTGGTCTGTATCATTTTTCAACAAATGTTTTGATTACCTACTATGTGCAAGGCAATGTACTAAGCACCAGGTACTCTCTTGGAGCTTATGATCTTAGAGATGGAATATGGGAAGAAGGGAGAGTAAACCGAAAATTATAGAGACAATTGATTACTTACATGTGTGCTTGGTGTCACAAAGGGGACATAAGCGAGTGTTACTTTCAAGACCTAATTCATCAGTGCATCGAAGAAGGGTGCTTAGAAGAGATACCATCGAAACTGCAACTAAAAGAAGGTTAGGAGTTCACCTGGAAAAGGGCAAAGTCATAGGGAAAGGGGCTGGCTGGTGCAAAGGCCCTGAGACAGAAACAATTTGGCAAGTTCCAGGGGCAGAAAGTGCAGAGTGATTAAAAAGGGAAAAACAATGGAAAAGAGACTAGAATTCAGACAAGAACAAGTCTTTGGGTCTTTATTTTATGAGTAATTTTTGAAGGATTTTGAACAGTGACATGACACAAATAGGTTTATATTCTTAAAAAAGAAAATCACTCTGGCTGCAGCACAGAGAATGGATACGAGGACACAGTGGGGAAAGGGTCAGGCTGCTATAGAAGGCCAGGAGGGAGACAGTGATTTCTCCCACCAGGCCGGTGGTAATAGAGGAGGAGGAAAGTAGCATTCTAAAATTTTTTTAAAAAATAGTTTTGTTCCACAAGTAAGTGAAACCATATAATTGACTTTCTCTTCTTGACCTGTATTTTACTCAGCATAATCTCCTCCAGTCCCATCCATAAGGAATAACATGCAGGATATTAGGAGAAGGAAAGGGAAAGTGAATTGGGGGAAATTGGAGGGGGGAGACGAACCATGAGAGACTGTGGACTCTTGAGAAACAAACTGAGGGTTTGGGGGGGTGGGGGTATGGGTGAGCCTCGTGGTGAGTATTAAGGAGGGCACTATTGCATGGAGCACTGGGTGTGGTATATAAACAATGAATCTTGGAACACTGAAAAAAGAATAGTTTTGTTACAGAATAATTGGTCTGCAACGAACTGCATAAGTTTGTTGACGTGCATATATTTTGTGAAACCGCTGCCCCAATCAAAACAATGAACATATTTGTCACCCCCAAAACTTGTCTTATACCACTTGGTAATCCCTTCTATGTCCCCTCCCTGCTACCCATCCCCCAATCCCCAGGCAGCTGTTGAGCTGGATTCTGTCACTATAGGATAGTTGGCATTTTCCTAGAATTTTATATACAGAAGAACCATACAGTATGTACTCTGCTTTGTTTGGCTTCTTTCAATTAAAATAATTTACATCCATGCTGTATGTAGTAACAATTCGATCTTTTTATGGCTGAGTACTATTCCGTGACATAGATATAATGCTATTTCTCCATTGCTTATTTGGATTATTACTGGATATTATTTGGGATATTTTCAGTGTGAGACTATTACAGATAAAGCTGCTCTCAGCATTCGTGTGTTTTGTATGGGCATATGCTTTCCTTTTTCTTGCATAATTATATAAGATTAGAGTGGCTGGATCATATATATGGCAGTTATATATTTACCTTTTAAGAAGCTGCCGAACTGTTTACTGAAATGGTTGTACCATTTACATCCACACCAGCAGCATATGAAAGGTCTTGCTGCTCTGTGCTACACCAGCATTTGGTAGAACTGGTCTTTAATTGTATGCATTCTAACAGGTGTAAAATGGAATCTCACTGGGGTTTAATTTGTATTTCCCTAATGATTTATGATGTTGAACATGTTTTCATATACTTATCTACCATCGGCTTATCTTAGTTGATGAAACATCTGTTTATATCTTTTGTCCATTTTTAAATTGGGTTATTTGCTTTCTTATTATTGAATTGTGAGAGTTCTTATATATGATAGATGCCAGTCTTTCTTTTATCAACTATATGATATGCAGACATTTTCTTTCAAGCTATAGCTTGTGTTTTCATTCTCCTAATATTGTCTTTTAAAAGGGAAAAATTCTGAATTTTGCTCAAGTCCATTTTGTCCATTTAATCTTTCAGGGAGCACACACTAACGGACATGTCAAATAAATCTTCGCCTAATTCAAATTTATGCAGTCTGGTTTTCTTTGAGAGGCTTTATTTATACCTTTAGCTTTTACATTGGTGACTATGATACATTTTGAGTTAATTTTTATATATAGTGTGAGGTATGAATTGGAATTCTTTTTTTTCCCTCTATATGATATTCAACTGTTTCAACACCATGATAAGATTGTAATTCATCTATATTAACTGCCTTTTTAACTTTTGAAGAAAATCAGTTGATCAAATATATGGGTCTATTTCTGGACTCAGTTCTTTTCCATTGTTTATTTTTTCCAATTCCACAGTGTCTTGATTATTGTAGATTTGTAAGTCCTGAAATCAGATAAATGTAAGCACTCGATTTCATCCTACTTTTTCAAAGTGGTTTTTATTATTCTAGTTCTTTGCATTTCCATATGAATTTTGTAGTTACCTTAACTTTCAACGCACACACATACATATAAAACACTGTTGGAATTTTGACTGGAGTTTCATTGATTATAAAATCAATTTGGAAAGAATAGACATCTTAAAAATACTGAGTTTTGCCAACCACAAATAATATATGTTTCTCCATTTAATACATCTTTGTTAATTTATTTCAGCAATGTTTTAGTATACATCTGTGGAGCCCTCTCTTTTCATCTTCCTTCTCTCAGTACTCTAGCTGGGTTGCCCTTTCCAGGTTCCCAAGTGCCTTTCCTCAATGCCGGGAACCCCGGGGTTCTCACCTCTGTGCTGCATCCAGGTAATGAGCTGGACTCATTGTAGGACTCATCTACTCTTTTTCCTGTCACTCACATATCACTTGTCCTTACTCTCTGGTGTTTAGTGTTTTGGAAATCATTGTTTTGTATACTGTGTCCAGATTTTTAGTTATTTAAGATGTGAAGATAAATTCATTTCCTGTCTGTCCCTCATTTTCTCTGAGACTTGAAGAATGGCCATAGTCAAAATGATTTCCTGGTTTCCAGAGAAAGCAACCCCCAAAGAAGGTGTTGCTACTTATGGAGACAGGAAGCGTTAGACAAAGAATTGGTATTTATATCTTCCGCATTGACAAGTTCACGCATGACATTCCCAGCATATGCAATTTGTACCACCAGTGACACATTAAGTGCAAGACGTACTGTGTATGCTCTTTGAGTCATAGAGGGTGAGGGCGTTAATAGGAGAATCTAGAGTGAAGCACGGAGAGTGTGGGACCAATTCCTGCAACTTACGGTGACCTGCAGTGGGATAACCAAAGAGGTAAAAGGAACACTGGTTGGTTGTGTCACAGAAGTCATTACATGAACGTTCTGAGGAACTGGGTGTGGTCAGGTGTGTCAAAAGCTGCCCCAATGTTAATTAAGAAAGGACCAAAAAGAACCCATTGGAGTCTGCGTCAAGAAATATTGGCGATTCTAGTAAGGGAAGTTAGCAGCAGCAGTAAGGAACATAGCCACCGTGGAGCTGGGAGGCCCTATGTTTAAATAGCTCTGTGACTCATTTGTCTGCAAAGAAGAGAGATTGGAGCTAGGGCGGTTTTGTCAAGATGGAAGGGACCCTTGAAACGCTGGCAGGTAAGAGCAGGTAAAGAGGAAGAGCTTCTAGGTGCAGGAGAGCGAGGGTTTGGATGTGTCTTTCCCACATGATCTCTGTCCACAGCTCTTCTTTGGCCATTTTGGCATGGCCCGCTTCTTTGCTTTCATGTGTCTCAGGAAAGCAGCAGAATGCGCAGTAATGTGTCTCAGAGGGCACCCTCTGCAGCTGGGTGGGGCCTCTGTTCCCTTCGTCCATGTGTCTTGAGGTCAGGGCTGCCCTGGCAGCCAGGCAGCCTCAGGCAAACCCAAATCCAGTGTGCAGCCTTCAGAGGAAGCTGGTATGGCTCCTTCCCTCTCTCTTTGGAGGCCAAGGGGTCTTCGTCAGTATGTCCGAAGAGGAGCTGGCACCAGTGAGCCAATGCTACTTTGGGCAAATATTCCCTTCAGAGTAGGGTGACACAGGGCCGGGCACTGGAGGAGTCTCTTATTCAGCTGCCGGGA
>ML101451.1:21103-55846 GCA_003697995.1 Taxidea taxus jeffersonii
AAAAGGGAAGAGAGCCAAGCTGTACAAACTGAGGAGGGAACAAGCTACACTGGTGATGGGGCAGGAGGAGTATGGCAGACCTTTTGGGCAGAGAGGGCCCAGGCCCTGATGTGGTTTTGAACTCATCACAGCTTTTGGAAAGTCTTGTAAAGGGGTCAGAAAATTCACAAGTGAGTTTGGAATAGAGGCTTGCAAAGGGGTCAGAAAATTCACAAGTGGGTTTAGAATAGGAAATTTCCAGTGGGTTCCTGCCAGTCGTCACCACCATGTACTCTCCTTGGTGGGGGGTGTCAGGGGATGGGAGTGGGAGAGAGGGGAGTTACTGGTTAATGGATACAGAGTGGGATGACACAGAAGTTCTGGAAATGGGTAGTGATGATGGTGGCACCTTGGGCACGTGCTTAACACTACTGAATTGTACGCTTACAAATGCTTGCAATTGTTGGTTTTGTGTGATATGTATTTTTTTGCACTATTAAAAAAAAATACAAAATAGCAACACCCATCTACCAGTATGCAAAAGAGACCTGTAGCTAGCAGAGGAGAGCCCAGAGCAGACTGGGCCGCCCTTCCCTGCCTCAGCTGAGCACCAGGACAGTCCTGCAGTGGGGGCTGCTCCAGCATGCAAGGGGCTCCAGGAGGTGCAAGCTGGCCTTTTCTCAGCTCCTGGGACCTAGCTCATCACCCATGGACACTGGTCCTCACAAAATTCACTCTTTTTATTTCATTCTCTTCAGATTCTCACTTGTCTCACCACCCCATCCATGAAGTCTTTCTCCTGGGTGCTGAGTATACTCACTGGGGGGGGAAAAAAAAAGCAAAAGTCTTCAAAAAGTCTTCATTAGAAAAGGTTTTTCTTTCCCAGAAATCCTTGCAGTGGTCTCGGGACAGATGCACAACAGTTTGAACCCTTCACACTCAGTGCCTACTTGGGGCTGGATTCCCCAGCAGTTTCCACTGGAGGTGGGGAGAGGGAGGGACAGGAGAAGGGAACTCGAGTAATGCATGCTTCCTAGCTGCCAGACCCCAGCTTCAGGGCTTTCATGTTTCCCAACGAATTTTCAATACGGTGAAATAGATGTTATCCCCATTTTACAGAAGAGGAGATTGAACATAAACAAGTTCATTACTTGCCTAGGGTAATTACACAGGTAATAAGGGACAAAACAAAATTTGAATATAAGCGTATTTAACAAAAGCCTGTGTTCCAAAACCTATATTGTTTCTGTTATACCACACTTTCAAATATCTGTCCCAGTATAAAAATAGGCATTGAACAATGCCTTCTCAACTCTGGAATAAGAATGCCTCTGTATCCTGATTTGCATCTGGCACACTTATGAGAACCGCTAGCATTCCTGGTGTTTTCGTCATAGACCCCCTCCACCTCGTGAGTCACTCACTCATGCCTCTGGGACCCACCTGCAGTGCCTTGTCCCCCAATGTCATTTTTGATGAATAGATGATATGCCAGAGCTTGAATAAGGGCAGGCTGGCCAGACAGATTTCCAGAGAAGTAATCAATAAAGGACTCTAAAACACTCTGGTGGAGGAAACTATTAATCAAAATTTCTCTCCAGGAGAATCTTCAACATAATTGGAATGAGCACAACAGTAAGCCACAGAGGGAGAGCCCTGACATTCCCCAATAGCCCCGACTGCAGGGAGTGCTTCCTATCCTGTCTTCTGATGGTGTCAGTCCAGTTGACTGCATGCAGGCTTCAGACTTGACTGTCCAGGGATGGCGGGGAGACCAGTGCTGCCTTCAACAGCCTTCTTTCTCTACCCAACAGCCTTCTTTCTCTATATAAACAATACCACTTTGAAGAACAGCCCATTGCTCCTGCCTGAGCTGCCCACACACCATGGTCTGTTCCACAGGTTCAGACATCTGTCTCCAAGACTTGGACCTCCAAAATGCCATCCCGTGGCCTGTGCTGACCTTCTGTCATCTTCCTTGTCTCTCATTCCATCCCTCCTCCCTCGGTGCCCCCCCTCTAGCTCCTTCTACCATATTGATAGTGATATTGTTGCCACTACTAACTTTCAACCCGAGAGCTTGATTTTTCCAAAAGAAATGAGGGCGCGGCACAAGGATAAACACTACACAGAGCACCTGGCTGACTCAGTAGGTAGAGCATGTGACTCCAGATCTCAGGGTCATGAGTTCAAGCCCCACATGGGGCATGGAACCTACTTTAAACAAAAAATTACTAAAAAATAAATAAATACTATGTATATTTTGACACTGCCTAAAAAGAAACAGACCAACTTACAGCTTTTATAAACTTGTCTAAAAATGTGTAAAGTGACTGTTTTTAGAGGATTCCCAGTTCTGACCCTGTCTCTATCCCTCCTCCTGTTTGTGAGTGATGATCACTTGGAAGTGGGGTGAGAGATGAGGTAAGTACCCACTTGGTAATAAAACCAGTGATTTTTAGGATATGATGCTTTTGTCTTAAAAATATCCAGATCAAAATGGCCACCTTAAAAAGTCCTGTTCCTGTATGAATAGCCAGAGTTTTAAAAATAATCTTTAGTGATTTTTTTTTTTTGCACCTTGAAACAAATAAAGTGGTATGTATTTCCTATTTTTTAATGGTTGAATATGATGAACTTTGTTGGGGGAAGAAACTAATAGTTCCACAGTTCCTAAGACCTTTAATTAAAGTAAATTATTATCTGTGTGTAATTTGGGGCAGTGGTTATGTTTTCAAGACTCTGCCATCTGTGCTAATTGGCTGGGGATGTGGCTAGCCAGGGTCAAGCTCCTGCAGCCGGTGCAGGAGGGCCCTGCGGCTTTGGGCAGTCTATCTGATGGCAGTCCCCTAATGCACAATGCAGTGGTGATGCTGGCCTACTTTTGAGAGTAGCTCCTGAGTTCTGGGCTCCCCATGTGGAGGCTGTGTGTTGGGTGGGAGCTCCAGACTGCTCATTCCCTGCCCAGGCCCTTAGCCTGTCATCATTGATTTTATGGGGAAAGAAAGCATTTCCTTTTGTAAACACCATACCAGCGTCTTCAATAAGATGATGTAATGGGAGTCATGATGCACTTTCCAGAATGCTCATCGATTCTGAAGATGGAAGTGGAAATTTGAGATGAGGCTAAGCTCTGTTTTGTCAACAGTTGGCCACTCTGTTAAGCAAAGTATCCTCAGACAAACAGTGGGCTTAGTTGAAAGATAGGCTGGTATTTGAATACCCAGGGTTGGAAAGATTCTAAGTTACAAACATTGCCAGGAGTATGACAGGTCTGAGAATGAGCAGGAAGGAAGAAAAAAGTAATGAGCAAGCAGCACTCCATGCCAGAGCTTGCTATGTGGGTGAGCTGGGGTGACTGGCTTGTGAATGTGTTTTCCAGGAAGTAAACCCCATAGGAGTAGTGGGGACAGGATGGAGTGAGGGGAGCAGAGGAACCACCAGACCTTGTTTTTCTTTGCAGGCCTAGCTCCGCGATCAGCTTGAGGAGGGCCTAGTTGGTGAGCAGTTGTGTGGCTCTTTGGCCAAATCCCAACTGACTTGACAGGCCGTCTCTGAGTATCTGGGAAATGTGTGTGTGCGAGACATGCTGTGAGATTTTTACCCAATGGAGCAATCTCTAGACTTGTGACATAAATGATCTCAAAGGAAGTGGGCTTTTTCCTTCCTAAAGACGTGCAAACACAATCTTAGAGTCACAGGAGTTTCTATACAAGTGTTGTGTAAGCACTCAGGGCTGAAGAGATAAGGTCTCTCCAGTAAGGCAACCAGGTCTGCACAGCTGCCCTGAATGTCTGCACTGGGATTGAGAGATATTTTCTTAAACTCATCAGAAAGTTGTACAACAGAATTCAAGCTGACAATAACAAGAGCATTTTATTAAATGTGCTCTTGCCTTGTATCCTTAGAGGAAGTGAGTGTAAAAACAAGACCCCGACACCATAATTTAAATTTTGGAAACACCTACTGCCCCTGGCTCATTATTACCTGAATAATAAAGGAGAATGGTGTATGGTAGATATTGATGTTATTTAAGAACCGTTGGTGATGATGGATATGTTTGTGGCATAGATTGGGGTGATAGTTTCATGAGTGTATACTTATCTTCAAACTTACCAAGTTGTATACATTCAGTTGTTTAGGTGTTTTTTTTTAAAATATTTTTATTTATTTATTTGAGAGAGAGAGTATAAGCGAGGAGAAGGTCAGAGAGAGAAGCAGACTCCCAGTGGAGCTGGGAGCCCGATGCGGGACTCGATCCCAGGACTCCAGGATCATGACCTGAGCTGAAGGCAGTCGCTCAACCAACTGAGCCACCCAGGCGCCCTGTTTAGGTTTTTTTATGTCAAGTGTACCTCAATAAAGTAGTTTTGCAAAGAAAAGAGAATAGTGACTCAACCATCAGCAGGTCTGTGGCAAGTGTCATTTTCATCCAGCCCTGTGGGGAATTGTGTAGACTAGTGTGACATGTGCCCCTGTGGTTGTTGGGAGGGGTGAAGTGCCCCTGTGCGACACTGAAGGCACTGTACAGAGCGGGATTCGTTTGGGTGTGGCACATCTGTGGAGATCGCTGTGAGCTACAGAGCTACGAGAGTAAGCAGTACCACAGAGTAAGTAGTTTGGCTATGGTCTCTGGCAGGTTTGACTAGCTGAAGTACATTGAGGTGCAAGAGTAAAATATGAGAATCTCTGTTTATACTGTCTTTGTGGTTTCTCTTTTTTGGTGTATGTTTATTATATATAATTTGTTGGAATTTTCTGCATGTAAGTTATAAGTAAGCAAATACACCTATGTTGAGGATAATGCCCAAAACTCTTTAATACTGCATGTGCCAGTTATAAATTTATTTCCTCCCAACTCCAAATTCATCCTTCATTGCCTGCTCTGGAAAAGTAAATTGGAACCTTTAAATATTTTACTTTACCACCTGACGCAATGCCAATCTGTCAGTAGAGGGCGCTGGGCAGACAATGCAGGAGGAAGGGATTTGTCTTCCTAGGTCCCCTGTTCTCTCCTCAGGCTCCCGCCAGGCGGCCAGACTTCTGTAGCACCCAGCTCCAGCAGCATGAGCTGCAGTCCTAGCGCCCTGTTCCTCCAGTGATAGCATCTGCTTCATCACCAGGCTCCCAGCACAGGGGGCCTCTTCAGCACTCAGGGGCCAGCAGCTTCCCCTGGCAGCCCTCAGATGGTTTTGTAGCAGAGAGCCTCTAGTGAGACACCTTCCTGTGAACAGTTCTTTCTGGCGCCTGGATGGCTGACTCCTGGCAAGTCCCAGAGGTTGGATACCCCATAAATTCTGCTGGTGCAGCCCCATGGCGACTCTGTCATTCAATGAGTGACAGCTTTGCCCTTTCCAACAATGTCTGGGGCTTTTCCTTGAGGGTAGGAAGGATCTCATCCTTGGGTGCTCCATCTCAGCCCTGGGGAAATGGCTCCTCCTTCTGTCCTCTTTTCCCGTGTTCTTTAGGGTTCTCTTTACTCCTTGCTAGCCACTCCCTCATTACTCCAGTCCTTTGGTACAGTTAATAATTCTGCATATTAAACTTTCCCTGTCCAAATGACTGGATGGTTTTCTCTCTCCTGGCTGGACCCAGACTGATAACAGTGCACTTCTGTTAGTTTAAGAAAAAAAAAAAGGAATTGAGCCTTCACTGCCAATATATGTATATTTTCTTATTTATCAATTATAGTCATGTACTATTTTACTAATTTTCATAAATGTGTTAAACATACACAGGAATTTTAGTAAGACAAAGATGAAATATTATATTTGAAATTTTGTTTTTTAACTATTTTGTTAATTATAATGGCTTTTATACCATCATCATTAAATATCTTAGTATAGATCAAGCGTAGTTAATTGTTAATAATTGTAAATAATTATCTACCTTTCAAATAATGTTTCTGATTGGGATCGAGAGAGGCTGCCCACTTCCATCTTTATATTAAGTCTAAATCTCCTCCTTTTCTCCTTTCTAGCTCATTACCTATGTCACTCTTTTGCTTCAGACACCTCATTGACTCCCCACTGCTCTTATGACAGACTACAAAACCTATCCGTAGACCATTTTGGGAAGGCCATGTTTGCAAACATGTATGTCCCCGGGCCGTGGTGAATCTGATGGTCCAAACTCTTGGTAGGACCAACATGTTTCTTCTTCCCAGCCTTGTCACCTACCTCCACTGACTCTGCAAACCAGGCTCAGGAATGAACACTTCCTCTGATCAGACACATCACCCCTTCCTCAGTTCTGAAAAGCTTCTGAGTGAGTCAGTCAAGGTCCTGCTTCCTCGTGCTCTCAGCTGAATGGTATTCTCACCTGTTCTCCCTCTTTTCAGTCTGACTCTGCTTTCTCTTGGTGAGAAGCTGCCCATGCGCTGGGCCCACAGTAATGCTATATGATTTGTTGTCAGAGGCGGTGGTAGTGGCCTTTGGTGCAGGGGCTGTGGAAATATGTCCGTTGTCTTACTTGGCGCTAACACTGCTGCCTGGGAACACTTTCTTAGGCTGCTCCTCTGTAAGTGCCATGGTCACTGTTTCTCCCTATATCTTTGTTTTCTCAGATGGAAGAGATACTAATCCTCGTATCTACCTAAGGAGTTGTTGTGGAGAGCTAATGAGTTAGTGTTTGGGCTGGTACCTGTATTAGAGTAGACATTTCAATAAACGCTAACTTTTTTTCAAGGGCCACACCAAGACAGAAGTATATTTCCACAGGGTTTTATCCCTGCTCCTCTGCCTCTACACTTCCACACTTGATCCTACTCAAAACCTGAAGGGGGACTTTGCTCCTTCCCACCACCAGACACCTGCCCAGCTGGCACGCCGTGGGACACAGGGGTGCCAGACGGCCTCCAGGTGTGCTGATACACTGATTTCTCTCAGCTTCTGGGAGGCCAGGTGGGCTCCCCCCACCTCCAGCCTCACCACCCCACCTGGAGGGTTTACTCTAGGGTGCAATACAGATAGAGCTTTCTTGGTTTGCCACAACGCAAACTATTAGGGAGGCACCATTTTAGGGTTAACTTCTTCTCTTCTATCTCTCCCATTATTCCTTTCAGCCCAACTCAATCCCACCTTTCCTGTAAACTCTCTCCTGCCTTCCTCAGCCAGAAGGAATAGAGCATCCATCTGGGGCAGATTACCCACCCCCCATGTAATTCTACCACCATTACTGCCTGATCCCTCAATTAGACAATTGAAGAGTATCCCACTGCTGCCTTGGGACATCTCTTACATGCATGTACAAGGTTAGAGAGTTGGGAGGGCACAGTGAGATGGATGCAATTGACTTGAGAGATCATCTGACCAAATGATACGCAGACAGAGGAGAGGAGCCTTATCAGGATTCAGTGGAATTGTTCAGTCACTTGGAGCTGGAACTGGAGTGCCAGGGTTCTCATACCTCATCCACAGTTGTGCTATTTGCGTTCCTGCTGCTGTGTCTTCTCTCCCCAGTTATCCCAGGAGCTGCTTGGGGGCCCATTCATTAATGCCTTGTGCCCACCTGGCCCGGGTCCCAGAAATGTATGAGTTGGAGCTCATGAAATGTATCTTACTGAACTCAATTGGTTGCACCCAAGTCATTTCCTTGGATTTCATTTGGGAATCAAACTGAAATCATTCTGGTGGAATAGTGATTTCTCTTATGCCCATCAAGTCTCAGGTCTGGGCTGAGATGACCGACAATGTGTTTGAGCTTATCCAGGAGCTGAGATTGGTCACTGAAGTTCACGACACAAATGGTAATGAGCTTGGTAGAAGGATGGAAGAAGCAGTTCTGTGAGACCAGTTGTCTGGATCCCAATATAGTTCTAGCACAGAAAGAAAGAATGAATTGTTTGGTGTGCATCTTCAAACTTGAGTCATCTTTCTTGTTCTTGAAATTTAATTTTAGTCCCTTTGCAACTCTGACGATCAACATCTAGATTCTCCCTTGGGAGAAATGGCCACTTTTGTATTTCAGTGATCTAAAATAGGAGCAGCGTGCATCCAGGCCATAGCCTAACCTGAGCTGGTTTGGGGACTTGCCTCTTCCGATCTTCCTTATCCCTCCTTCCCAGCATGGCTTTGACTCTGTGTAATGCAGCCCCCCAGGGAAGGAAGAAGAGGATGTCCTCACCCCCTGGACTCCACTAGTGCTACCTTCTCCTTGTGATCGAATTACTCAAACCTATGAGTTATTCTTGAACCATCTAAAATGAGTCCTTTGTAGACAACTATCAACATTTTGCAGTGGCTGCAATGAAAAGTAAATTACGATCATCAATAAAACTCCACTTGCGGTTTCTGTTATTTGGAGAATCGTCATCTTTAATTCACTTTTTTCAAGTTGTAATGTGAAAACATGCTAATTCGTGCATCCACACTAATCTGTTGGGTGGTTACTATGTGCCAGGCACTGGGTTGCCCTATCTGAGGGTCTCTGCCTTCATGGTGTTTCTACTGGGAGGGAAGGGAGATACATATTCAGTAAGTAACTACACAGATTGCTATTTAATTGAAAGTGTGAGAAGTGGCACAAGAAAAACTATCAAATACTCCAAGAACCTGGAGCAAGAGGGCAGAACTTGGTCTGAGGCCTGAAGGAAGGTTTGGCCAAAGAAGTAGTGTTAATGCTGAGGGCAGAGTGTGAATTGAAGCTAACCCAAAGAAGAGAGGAAGGAGAAGTTCTGGAAAGAGCATTTTATGATGAAAAAAACAAGCCAAGTGAAGTGTTTGGGACTTTTCCCCCCTCCCTTAAACAACAAGTAGAAACCTACTGAAGGATTTTTAAGAGGAGAGTGACATGAAATTATTTGCATTTTAAAAATAACCCTCAGGCTTTTACGTGAAGAAGAGACTATAAGATGTCTAGGGAAATTGTCAAGGACTATATTGGTATCTTCTTAATGTTGCAAGATTACAAAAGGGAGCCAATGCCTGCTCGTTTGGAAATACAGGACACAAATACCAGCATCATAAGAAAAAAAGCAATATTATGCTTACACTGGCCTTTAGGACCTGATAATAAAAAAAATTTTTATTATTGGTATTACTAAACTTTGTCTCCCAAGCGAGGTAATGCAAATGAATCATAATTGGGTGAGAGTGTCCTAAAGACAAAGAAGCAATGAGAAGTAAACCCCTGAAATAATAGTTTTCAGATAAATGGGTAACCAGAGACCCCTAACTTATTCCTCCTACTTTTTTTAAGGGCACCTTGGCAGGGGCTAACAAAATCAAAACAACCTAAGAAAAGCCATTGCTTGTCTGTCATCAGCCACGTTCATTTTGGGAAAAATATCCACAATTTTAAAGATATTCTGCCCTGGGAGCAGGAGTTGAGTGAGTGGTCAGGAAGACAAGGGTGGGGAGAGAATGGATGGCCAGTATGTTAATTCCTTCCATTATCTCGTTTTTTAAAGACTTTATTTATGTGAGTGTGTTTCTGTGTGTGTGAGAGAGAGAGAGGGAGAGAGTGCACACAGAGAGGGAGAAAGAGAAACAGAGCCTGATGTGGGACTTAATCCCAGGACCCTGAGATCATGGCCTGAGCTGGAGGCAGATGCTTAACCAAATGAGCCACCCAGGTGTCCCTCCATTGTCTTTAAACATACAGAAAAATGCAAAAAAACAGAACAGATGTTCATATGTTAATATCTTGCCATATTTGATTCTGATATTTTTATAGTTATAAAACAGTACAGACATTGTCAAAGCCCTCTCAACCACCTGACCTAACTGCTGAAGTTGGTGTGTATCTTTTCTATGAATACTGTGAGTATTTTACTATGTGATTATGTCCATAAACAAGATATTGCCACATACTGAAATGTTTCACAAGTAGCATAACAATTTGTCTCTTTGTAACTTGCTTTTTTTATTCTAATATTATTTTCTCAAGGTTTATTTCACACTGGTACTTGGACATATAGATGATTTAATTATTATTTAGAATTCCATTTTGTGAATAATAAATTAGTTTACTTATCCATCTCATGCCTGATGGATAGTTGCATCAATTCCACTTTCTACTACAAAAAAAAAAAAAATCTCTAATGAATATGAACATCCTTCTACATGTCCCTTTGGGGCATTACTGGAAATGAAATTGGTAAGGGTTGGGTAGACACATAATTCAGTTTTTATTAGGTATTTAAAAATCGCTTTCCCAGGTAGTTATCCCAATCTATATTCCCAACAGAAAAGTATAGTTTTCAGTATCTGGGTGTGGTCCCCAAAATATAGTTGATTGGTTAATTTTGACAGTTGTAACTCATTATTTTAAGTTATATTTCCCTATATATTTGTTACATTTATATGTATTGCCATTAGGGTTTCTTGCAGATTGCCTAATCATATAATTTGGCCATTTTTCTTTTAGGATTACTTTTGTTCCTTAATTGTTAGGATTTTTTTCTAGTTATAAATCATTTTTCAATTATGCATGTTGTAAATACCTTCTCTCATTCTAAAGCTTAGCTTGTAACTTTGTGTGTTCTATCTTTTGCCTTACAGAAGCCTTTACTTTTTTTTCTTTTTTTTAATTTAATTTTTTTTTTATTTAAACATATAATGTAACCCCACCACCCTCTCCCAACCCTCTTCCCCTCCCACCCCCCTCAGTTTGTTTTATGACATTAAGAGTCTCTTTTGGCTTGTCTCCCTCCCGATCCCATCCTGCTTCATTTTTTCTTTTCCTACCCCCTTAACTCCTACCCCCGTTACATTTCCACTTCCTCATATCAGGGAGATCATATGATATTTGTCTTTCTCCGATTTGGAACTAGAGGGTGTTATGCTTAGCGAAAGAAGCCTTTACTTTTAATACGGTCAGAATTATCTCTTTATTCCTAATGGTCTGCAGGTTTAGAATGCTTTCAGAGATCTTTCTTTACCCCCCAACTTTATAAAAAGAACCTTTTAGACTATCTTCCAAACTTTTTAAGTTTTGTATCTTGCAGTTTATTTTTTGGACTACGTGGATTTTCTTTTATGTGTAGTGTGAGTGTTCTCTAAAAGAAGTCTTTTTCCATAAAGATATCTATATCCATTATCTAATGCCACAGTAATGTTGCATAACAAATAACCGCAAAACCTCAGTGATGTAATTATTTTGCTCCCAAGCTTGGCTTGTGCTGATCAGAGCTGTGCCTCGTGGGCCTCGCTCATGGCTATGTTGTCCGCTGGAGGCTAGCTAGGTAGCTCTGCTGACCTTGGCGGGGCATTTTCACACATCTGGGGCTTCTGTTGGGATGACAGTATTTAGCTCTGCTCTGAGTGGTTCCCCAAGCTTGTTCTCCCAGCAGAGGCTCAGAAGTAGAGAAGGGAGAGGCAATAAGGTCCTTGGAGACCTAGGTTTGGAAGTGACACACGGGCACTTCTATATCATTTTATTGGCCAAAGCAAGTGGCAGGGCCAGCCCAGATTCAAGGGGTGGGGAAATAGACCACCTCTTTGTGGAGGAGCTGAAACCTGACTTAGCCAAAAGTATATGCAGAGAATGGTAGAGCGTTGGCGCCATTTTTACAGTCAGTCCACCATAAGGGCCACCTATCTCAGCACCTTTTATGAATAGTCCATCCTTTCCCCATGAGTCTCTAAGTCTACTTTTGACATATGACAGATTCTCAGACATACTTTGTTTTTCTTCTGGGCACTCTTCCCTCTTCCATCAGTTTATATTTCATCGATTTCCATAGCATTTTAGTAACTGTTGAATCCGGCAGTGTGAGTCTCCTCCTACTCATCTCTGTTCTGAATTTTCCTCTCCTCCCTCTTACGTGAAAGGCTATTTTTAGCCTTTCATTATTCCTTAAGAATTTTAGGGTCAGCTTATTCAGCTTCATGAAAAACAGTGTAGACATTTTTATTTAAATGGTATTGAATTGATATATCAACTTGACTAGAACTGACATACTTACAATATTGATTTTTTTTCTACCCTTAGATACTTTATTTCTCCATTGGGTTCCATGTTCATTAATTCATTGAGAAAGTATTTATTGAGCCATACTGTGTGACAGGCACTATCCCAGAGTCTTATGCAGCAGAGAATAAAAGCGAAAAGAATACTAACTTCGAGGACTTTATATTCTAGTAGAGGAAAAAGACAATAAACAAAAAATACATATGTTGGGAGGTGAGGGGTAGCAAGAAGAAAATGGTGTGCAAAGTGGTAAAGAATGACAGTAAGGTTAGTACTATTTTATATAGGTCATTCTTTTTTTTGTCATTCAGTAATAATGTTCTCCTTAAATTTTGTATAAGGTTTATAGATTTATTTCTCAGCACACCATAGTTTTTTATGCCACTGTGAAAGTTGTCTTTTAAAATACAATTGTTTTAGCTGGTGAATAAAAATGCTATTGATTTTTTGAATATTGATCTTATGTCAAACAAACTTTTGTATTTGGCTATTAGTTAAATGAGTTTACAGACTCTCTTTAGGTTATAATTTTAACATAATACAACTTGGTATCTTTTCATTCCTCCTGTTAGCTGTTTCTTCTATTTGGGGCATGGTTGGGGCCTCCTGTATAGCATTGTACAGAAACAGAGCAGGGATTCTTTTCTTTTCTTCTTGAAGGGAGGCTTCTAGCATTCACCAGTAAGTGTGATGGTCTCAGAGAGTGTTTGATAGGCACCTTTTATGAGACTAAAGATTCCCAGTTTGCTTACTAGTATTTTTTTCGTGAATGACTGTTACATTCTGTTAAGATGATAATACTGTTTTCCATATGTCATTTCCATCATTGTATGTGGTGGGTTATAGGATTATCCTGTCTATAGGATTATTCTTCTTGAGTGCTGGTGGTAAGCCCAACTTTGTCATGATGGTTTTTCCTTTCATATATTGCCTTATTTTGCTCTCTTATAATTTCTTTACTGTTTTTGCAGCTATGTTCATAAAGGCAGTTGCCTATTATTTTCCTCTCTTGGACTGTCCATGTCTGGTTATGATATCAAGATTATACTGGCTTCACAAAATAAATTGGACAAAGTTTCTTCTTTAAATCTGTTTCTAGAAAAATTTGTGCGAGATAAAGAATATTGATTCCTTGAAGATTTGGTAGAACTTACTTGTCAAATTATCTGTCATAGAGGGCTTTTTGAGGCAGATTTTAAATAACTGGTTTGATTGACTTGATGGTTATTATTTTTTCAAGTTATCCATTCTTGATTCAGATATTGGTAATTATATCTTTCTAGATAATTTTCTGTTTCATTAACTTTTCAAATTTCTGGGCATCAAGTTGGTCGCAGTATTCTCTAAGGTTTCTAAAAGTTTCTGACAGGTATAGTTATGGCTTTTTTTTTTTTTTAATTTCACTTCATGTATTTTTTTTTAATTTTTTTAAAGATTTTATTTATTTATTAGTGAGAGAGAGAGAGAGAGAGCACAGGCAGAGAGAGGCAGGCAGAGGCAGAGGGAGAAGCAGGCTCCCTGCCAAGCCAGGAGCCTGATGTGGGACTCGATCCCAGGATCCTGGGATCATGACCTGAGCCAAAGGCAGCCACTTAACCAACTGAGCCACCCAGGCGTCCCTAGTTATGGCTTTTTTATCATTTCTAACATTATTTATTCTTTATCTCTGTTTTCTTGGCCAACTTTGTCAAGGATTTAACTGATTTGTTAGAGTTTTCAAGGAGCCAGTTTTTTATTATTAATCCTTTTGTCTTTATTTTTGGTATTTCTCCCCCCCCCCCACTCCTTTTTTGTCTCGTGTTTGTTTTCGGTGTGGTTAGTCTGTTATACTTTTGTGGTGTCTGGTTTCATCCTATGAGTCATCAGTTCAAAGTAGCTTCTAATTCCCATTATAATACCTGTTTTGACTGGTGAATTATTTAGAAATATGATTTTTAAATTTCTAAATTTGTGGGTTTGTTTAGCTTTTTATTGTTGATTTATAACCTTACTGCATTTTGCTCAGAGAAGATGATTTGAAGGTTATCAGTGTTTTGGGTTTACTGAGGCTTGCTTTGCAGCTTTATATGTGGTCAGCTCTGATAACTCTTTCATGGTTCCTTAAAAAGAACATATTTTCAACTTCTGGTTTCTGGTTCTTCATGTGAGGAACATGGAAATTGCCTTTCCATCCTAACAATAAGTAAAAAGCTGAACCAACTGAAAAGCATCACCAGTTCTTTTAGAATCTAAAAGAGAGGTGAGGATGCAGGGCAAAACCCCAAGACTACTGGGGAGACCAACAGGCAAGTACAGAGCATAACAACTTCTGGAGTAAGGACTCACTAATGGAAACTACTGCTAGAACTAGTGCCAGGGTAGGAAAACCTGATGAATTGTTAAAGGCTCAGTGTAGACAACTCAAAACTAAAAACTCCAGGGGACCCGATCACAATGGAACTTCACAATTTTGTGAAATTTATCTCTAGCTCAACCAGGTTTCCATAGTAAATATCAGAGAAAAATCCTTTCCTAATTCTGGAAAGCAGAAGGGGAATAGAACCATTTTGAACTGTGCAAGGGTACTCTGTTCTACTTAACTAGACCTGCCCTTGGAAGAAAGTGTTTAACCAGAGCCTGACCTGCTGGTGTATTATCAGAGCCTAACTGACTGGAGGGAAGGATATTACCCAACTCCAATCAGTTCTAGCCATGCTCTCCCACCTAAAGATGGGAGAAAAAAAATTAAAAACACTTGTAAGGTTCATAGTCCAGAGGCACAGGCTCGTTAAAAGGCTGAGCACTATTCATAGAACTATAGAATGCTTCCTCTCCCTCCACAACTCAGTACCACATGACTAAAGGCCTATTTACAGCAGCTCTTTTTATCCAGTACATCATGTCCAGCTATCCATAAAAAATTACAAGGCATACAGCAAAAGGCAAAAAAGCACAACTTGAGGAGACAGAGCAAACTATCAGAACCAGACACGGCAGGGATGTTGGAATTGTCAGACGGGGAATTTAAAACAACTATGATTAATATGCTAAGGGCTCTAATGGGTAAAATACAGAGCATGCAAGAACAGATGGTCAGTAAGCAGAAATAGGGAAATGCTAAGAAGTAACCAAAAATAAATGCTAGAGATAAGAAATACCATAACAGGAACAAAGAATGCCTGTGATGGACTTATGAGTAGACTGGACACAGATGAGGAAAGAATCTCGGTGCTTAATAGAAACCTCTGAAACTGGAAAGCAAAGAGAACAAATACTGAGGGGGAAAAAAAAAGAACAGAATATTCAAAGACTTTGGGACAACTACAAAAGGTGTAACATACATGTAACAAGATTACCAGAAGAAAGAAAGAAACTGAAGAAATATTTGAAACAATAATAACTGAAAATTTCCCCCAAATTAATGTTAGACACCAAACCACAGATCCAGGAAGCTCAGAGAACACCACACAAGATAAATGCTGAAAAACTATGCTGAGGCATGTCACTTTCAAACTGCAGAAAACCAAAGATGAAGAAAAAAAATCCTGAAAGCCAGAAAGAAAAAAACATTTAACCTATAGAGAAATAAAGGTAAAAATTACTTCAGACTTACTCTCAGAAATTATGTAAGCAAGAAGAGAGTGGAGTGAAATATTTAAGGTGTTGACAGCAAGAACCACCCACCAACAATTCCATACCTTGCAAAACTGTCCTTCAAAAGTGAGGGAGAAATGAAGACTTTCTCATACAAACAAAAACTGAGGGGGATTTGTTGCCAGTGGACCTACCTTGCAAAATAAGTTTAAAACAAATTCTTCAGAGAGAAGGAAAATAACATAGGTCAGAAACTTGGTTTTGTATAAAGAAGGGAAGAACATCAAGGAAGAATTAAGTGAAGGTAAAATAAAAACTTTGATTTTTCTTATTTTTAATTGATCTATCAGATCAATTCACAGATAACCATTTGTTCAAAATAAGAACTATGTAGTTTATGGTGTGCGCTTATGTATAAAAAAGTTTTCTGCTATTATTGAATTCAGGCTTCTATATCTCTTGGATCAAGCTTATTAATTGTATTCTTCAAATAATTTGTACTTACACATAATTTATTTGCTTGGGTTATCATTTACTGAAAAAGGTATGTCAGAATGTCCTACTATGATTATGAATTTGGTATCTCTTTCTGGTACATATATGCTGGTTAAGGATCATTATATCTTCCTGATGAATTGGTCCTTGTATCATTATGTCTGCTAAAAATGAGATCAGCTGCATGTTATGGAAAACCAGCTAGAGTGGCTTAGTGACAGAATATAATTTTTCTCAAGAAGTAAGAAATCTGATAATAGATAGCTCAGGGCTGGTCATACTCTATAAAGAAGTTTCCAAGGACCCAGATCCTTCTAACTTCATACTTCACCATTCTTGAAATTGTACTTTCAAATTTGTAGTCACTGAATGCCTGCTCTACCTACAGTATCAGCTCAGCATTACATATAAGAAGATGATAGAAAGTTGAAAGACAAGTGTCAGCTAAGACCATTCTTTTATATCAGGAAAATAATAGCCTTCTCAAGAGTACCATCCAGTAGATTTCCATCTATATGTTCTTAGCCAGAAATGGTCACAATCATCCCTTGCTGCAAGAGTCCAGAAAATTGAGTATATTTTAACTGGGCCCATTGCTGCCTCAAACAAAATTGGGGTTCCATTAGTCAGGAAATGGAAAGAAAATTTCCATTTGAATATTTGATAGAAAATCTTCTGAGTATGCCATACTTGCTTTATCCCGAATAGTGTTTTTCACCTTTGTCCAATATCGTATGAACTTTTGGTTAGTTTTTACCTTGCATATATTTTTCATTTCTTTTCATTTCATTTGAATATATTTTTCATTTCTTTTCATTTCATTTCTTTGTAATATGTTGTTACATCTTAGGGGTGTCTCCTAAATAGCATAGAATTAAGTTTTACTTGAAAATTTAATCCACATACATATATTGCTATTATTTATATATGTATGAATTTACTTCACTGTCTTACTATTTTTCACTTTCTGGTTAACATGGTTGTGGGTTTCTTCTTTGTTTGTTTGTTTGCCTCCTCTGGCTTTTTTCTTGTTGTTTATTGAATTGACCACTAATTTGTTGTCCACTGTACTTTTTTGGCACCAGTTATTTCTATTAGGTATTGAAAACATCACCCTTCTACCCTTCTCTTGTTTTCCTTGAACATTCCATCAATCACCAGTTTCTGTAAATCTCAGTTTCTACTTTTAGCTTGAATTTCCATTGCTATTACCTTGGCCCAAGCTGTTATCATCTCTCTACCTAGTCTCCTAATTGGCCTCCTGGAATCCCCTCTTGCTACTATTTCTGAGTGATTTCACTGAACTAGATAGAGAAATTAGTAAGAAAACAACTAACCTAAATTTTCCCAGCTCACCCACATGGCACAATTGAGTAACTTTAACACCAGGAAGTCATAAAAGGAAAATGATGATCCTAAGTTTTTTCAAATTAGCATCTAGGTAAATGTTGATGCCATTTATTGAATGAAGAATACTAGAAATGTGTTTAGAGTGGTAGGTCATGAATTCAGTTTTGTACATAGTGGATGGGAGGTGTCTGTGGGCCATCCAAATGGAGATGTTGGATAGGCCCTTAGATGTGTGGGTATAAAACTGAAAGGTAGGGTTGACCTGAGCATATTGAAGGCAGTGGGAAATCTAGAAGGAAGAGAAGGCAATCCTAGTACCAAGCCATGAGGGCTTTCTTTCTGTGTTTAAAGATCCAGTGGAGTAGAAGCCTTCCCAAAGGAAACTGAAAAGGTAGAGTCAGAAAGAAGGAAGAAAAGCAGGAAAATTTAATGTTGTCAGATCCAGGGGAAGTGAATGCTTTCACCAAGAGTATGTGGATCATTGGTGACAAATGCCTCTGAGAGGTCAAGATGAAGATGGAGAAATGTCCACCGTGTTAGTAGATTTCCCAGAGCAGTTTGGAGAGAGCCGTGGATGCATAAGCCAGGTCGAGGTGGGTTGAGGAACAAGTGGCAGGCAGGTAAGGAATTGAAGCTATTTTGTCTAAACAACCATTGGAGGAGTTGGGCCAAACAAAAAAGTGGCAGGCAATAGCTGGGAAGAGGACCATGTTTTCAAGGAAGAGATTTATTTCGGGCACCTGGGTGGCTCAGTCAGCTGAACGCCTGCATGCAGCTCAGGTCATGATCTCAGGGTCCTGGAATCTAGCCCCATGTCAGGCTCCCTGCTCAGCAGGGAGTATGCTTCTCCCTCTCCCTTTGCCCCTCTCCCCATTTGTTCTCTCTCTCAACTAAATAATATCTTTTAAAAAAGAATTTATTTAAAAATTTAGAGAGTATGTTTACTGATGATACATGGGATGCATTAGAGAAGAAAGGGGTGAAAAATGAGAAGAACAGAGTTATTAATTTATTAAGTTTTTAAAAGGGCTTAGTGACATGGAATGTCAGTCCTGCCTGATCAGGTGAGGAACCTGGCTTCCAGCTCAGGAAGGAGGATAAAGATACAGAGGTCTTTGTTAGGATGTTGAGGGAACAACCTGGGGGGTTGTCTGTCTAATGACTTGTGTTTTTTTCCCATGAAGTAAGAAACAAAGTCATCTGCTGATATTGAGGTACAGGAAAAGTTCAGAGGTTTGAAAAAGAGTAGGAAGCCTGATTGACTGGTAAATAATAGCTTACGCTCAGGGTCACGTATTACTTCTAATAATCACAGAAACCCAGTTAATGGGGTGGCTCAGTCGGTTAAGTGTCTGACTCTTGATCTCAGCTCAGCTCAGCCCAGCGCCCTGAGTTCAAGTCCCACATTCAGCTCCGTGCCGGTCATGGAGCCTACTTAAAAAACAAACCAAAAACAAACAAACAAACAAACAATGCTATTACCTTCACTCTCGAGATGTGGAAACAAATATTCGGTAATTGGCCCAAAGTAGATGGCGGAGCTGGGAATGAAGCCTGATCTGTTTGCCTTGCAGCTGACACTTTAATTTGAAACACCAGAGAGTGTGGCAAAGACAAACCGACCCCCGTCCAGTTTTCCCTGGCTCGCTGGAATTCTCTGCTGTCCTTCACTGGCCTGTTCATAGTTCACATGGATCCTTAGGATCCTCTGTGACCCAGTTGAAATCCCTAACCTGCGCGAGCAGGATTTGGCGTCTTCCATGGTTACATTTATTTCTGTTAAATGTAAGGCATCACAAGGACTAAAATAGAATTTGGGGTCAGATTCCTTCATGGCTGGAGAACTCTGCAGCTGTGACAGATGGATGAGGGAGCAAATGCTAGCGGGAGAAAGGGAAGAAAAAAGATCTGTCCTAAACTGAACGTTCTAACTGGACAGCAGGGACTTGCCTCCTGGAATGGGTTTTCTGGATTGCCAGGGGCCCTTGCTCTGTGTCCTGGGGTGTCTAAGTGAGTATGCTGTCAAGGCCCCCAGGCTCCCTCATCCCGGGCCTACCTTCCTCCCCTCCCAACCTGCTTGGGCAGTGAAACCCGGCAGTAATCTTGCCTTTCCCAATGACACGGAGAGCTGTGATAATGGAGTGTACGCAGTTTTTGTCATCAGGGTTGTGGAGAGAAGAAAAACTGAAGAAACAACTTAGAAACCATCCAGATGGGGGTGGGAGAAGGGGAACAGATGACTTGTGGGGAAAACAGACACCCCAGTCTAAAAAGTACAGCTTTTATTCTCCTCCCATGTTATGAGGAAAAGCACGTTCTCTATTTTTTTTTCCTCAGCCAAAAATGAAAAAAAAAAATTTCACATTTCTCATTTTGTGTCTTTGCAAGCCTAAAAATATTTTAAGACTTTATAGTATACCATGTTCTGGTAATGTTTGCATTGTTTAATTGCTGGTTGTATTTTATTTGCACTTCTGAGCAGATGGGATGGGATGGGAACTCCTCATGGTCTGGGGACTCTAGTTCACCTGTGCAAACCCCAAATTCTAGTGCCTTGTGCCATGCGTGACATCTCGTAGATGACAACTTTTTTTTTTTTTAAGTAAATGAATGAATGAGTTAATTATACGTTTCTTGCTGAGTATTCTCACCAGTTTTAACTGGCTTCTGATTCTCTTTGCTTTCTCTTTACTGACATTTTCAGGGATTTTTTTCACCTGTTTTTAATTTTTGGTTTTTTTAGGTGTTATAGTTTTTATTTTAGTTTATATAGACCTCACAGGTTTTTTGTTATCATAATTGTATTATTTTCTAATCTAACAGGCAAGTACAGCATGATGGTTTTGATATAATTTGTATTACAATATTCATGAAGGTGAACATCATTTTATACATTATACAAACAATTGACCTTTTTTTTTTTCCTTTTGTGACTTGTCTCTTTTATTTGTTTTTGTATTGGGGTTTACATTAGGTTTTTTTCTTAGTAGTTTTTAAGATCTCATTGAAAATAATGGTGTCAGTCTTTGTTTGCTTTTTGACCTTAGTAAATGTTAATATATTCACATATATGATGTTCTTCTACTGAAAATTCTGCCTTTGGAGATGTGCTTCGAAAGTGCCTCCCATTTCTGCCCTCATTCCTGAGATTATGAAAATCACTGATACCCACAACTAGAGACATCCAGGATGAACGTAGCCATTTGCCAGCTCCTGTTCCAAAAGTTTTGCACATGCTACCTACCTTCTTCATTCATCACAAAATCCCCCCAAGGCATATGTTCTTATTGGAACTGATTTTACAAATGAGGAGACTGAGGTACGAAGAGGTGAAGTGACTCGTTCAGGGTTACATAGTGAGTGGTAGAGCCTAGAATCAAGCCCAGGCAGTCTCACTCCAGAGGCCACAATCTCAACTGCACTCTCTACTTGAAATCTGAATCCACATGGAATGAATTTGGTGTGCATGTAAGCTGGTGATCCCAAATACTTTGTCCCAAATAATTGGTTATTTCAACCCATCTAGTGAAGCCAACATCTCCTAAACTACCAGTATTGTCATAAAAAAAAATACTCATATTTTTAACTTTTGTATAGTCTGCACCTTTGAGCCTTATACACTGACATCACTAAACCGCCTTTTGTAACCCAGATTTGACATTGAATACATCAGCTGATGAAGCTCTTGAAAACAAGTGGCATTTGAAAACAAATCAATTTCAGCAGTGTTTCCATCTTCATTTGACTAGTGGTATTTAATAATTGTTTAAAAATTTTATATCATCTTGCCCTTATTTTGAAGCCAGACGCAAGAGAGCATATATTGTATGATTCCAGTAATATGGAATTCTATTAGTATGGAATGTCCAGAAAAGACAAATCTATAGAGATTCGAAGTAGATAAGTGGTTGTCTAGGACTAGGGAGGTGATAGGGAGTGATGAAATGCATGTGAGGTTCCTTTTTTAGAATGATGGAAATGTCCCAAAATGAGATTATGGTGATGTTTATTCTGTAAATGTACTAAAATTTGCTGGGCTTTACACTAAAAACAGGTGAATTTTATGCGATGTAAATTATTTTTAGCAGAGCAGTTAAGAAAAGCAAAAACCTACACACACACACACACACAGGCACACACAAGATGGAAAATTGAAAAGTGCTGTTATTAATCATAAAGTATAACCCTCAAAATGTAATAAAATTGGGATAAATATGGAAATAATAGAATTTGAAAGCACTTCACTGTTATCCTCAAGCACATGCTTTCTTACACTTAACCTGTTGATTCTGGGATCTATTGTGAATGAAAGAGAATATTGGGAACATGTTGTTAAAAACTGTGCTACAAAAGTAATGGGTGATTAGGGTTTTAATAAAATTTTTAGTTCTTAGAGAATAGAAACCCTTTATAAACAAATATTCAAGTACATTTCTTGAATTTTGTGCATTTGCATCCCCTATGGTTAATGAGATAAGTATGCACCCAAGTAGGGGACTGCCTAGGTAGCTGGTCTATTTTTGTACTTTATGGGTCTTCTTTTTCCCACTTATCTTCCCTTTTTTGGTAGCAGTATACTGGTATTAGGATTATAGTCTCTCTTCTTTTTATATTATTTTTAATTTTTTTAGTTTTTTAAATTAACATAATGCATTATTTGTTTCAGGGGTACAGGTCTGTGATTCATCAGTCTTACATATAGAATTACAGTCTCTTAATCGTACTTTTACAATCTAGTAAGACAAATGTCTCCTTCTTATAAATGGTGAAAAGATTGATTATTTCATGGATGTAATCTTGCAAGTAATCCTTCATATGGTTTCAGAGAGATTTTTTTTTAAGATTTTATTCATTTATTTGACAGAAATCACAAGTAGGCAGAGAAGCAGGCAGAGAGAGAGGAAGCAGGCTTTCTGCCGAGCAGAGAGCCCGATGTGGGGCTTGATCCCAGGACCCTGGAATCATGACCTGAGCTGAAGGCAGAGGCTTTAACCCACGGAGCCACCCAGGCACCCCCAGAAAGATGTTTAAAAAATGAATTGCGACATTGCTGTGGGATTTACTTATGTTTATGTACAATTTTGGTATGAATGATCATCGTTACCAATTTAAATATTCCCATCTGGGAACATAGAATATCTCTGTTTACTTCAGAATTTTCAAAAAGTCACTTAATAACATTTTGTAAAATTTCTTTATCTAGATTCCTTACATTTCTTTTTAAGATTGTTTCTGTGTACTTCACATTTTTGCTGCCTTTGAGAATGGGCAATTTTTCATTTTCAAAATCTGTTTCATTGGTATATATGGAAGACTTTTTAAATTGAGATGTAATTTACATTTGATAAAATGCATAGATCTGATGCCCTCAGTTTGATGAGTTTTAGCATTTGTGGTCACCCACGTAACCACCATTCTCACCAAGGTATAGAACATTTCCATTGTTCCAGAAAGTTTCATCATGTCCTGTTCCAGTCAGTCCCTCCACCCTACCCTAACAGCAGTCAATTTCTGACTTCTGTCATCACAATTTCCTGTTCTTATACTTAATAATTTGTGTAGGAGGGAAATTCTTTTGCTCAACATAGTTTTTTATATTTAACCACGTTGTGGAGTATATCAGTAGTTTACGCATTCCTTTTCTTTTTTTTTTAACTGAGTAATATTACAGTGTATGAACACACCAGAATCTGTTTATTCATTCTTCTGCTTTTGGACATTTGGGTTGTTTCTAGTTTGGGTGTGTTTTTTTTCTTTGTTTGCTTTTGTTTTGGCTGATATGCACACAGCTGTTATGAATATTCTTGTGTAAGTCTGTGGGTAAACATATGTTTCCTTTCTCTTGGGTAAATACCTAGGAGTAAAATTTTTTAGTCGTAAGGTAGATATATGTTTTATAAGAAACGCATATAGTTTCTTCATACAGAGTACTATTTTGCACATTTCACACCAGCAGTGCATGTGAATTCTCACTGCTTTATGTCCCTGCCGATATTTGTGGTGTCGTCTTTTTATTTTAGCCATTCTAATGATGGTGTTTCCTTGTGATTTTCCTCTAGGACATATGATATTAAGCACCCTTTCTAGCTATCCTTGTGTCTTCTATAAAGCTTATGTTTTAGCTTCTTGCCCATTTTTATTGGGTTGTCATTTGCTTTATTGTTTTTACATATATATCATTATCTACCCGTTTCATAAGTTTCAGTAGTTACTCACGTGTTTGTTGTTGATTTCCAGTGAAGCAATCATATCTTCTGTGAAGAATCATATTTTCTCCTTTCTTGTAATAATTTTACCTTTTACATATTTTTCTTACTCCATGGCATTGGTTAGAACTTCCCAAACTATTGACTAGCAGGAGTGATAGCTGGAATTCTTGTTCTGATCTTGAATTCAATAATACTCTTCACGTTACATGATTGTTGTATTAGGAATGGATATTGAATTTTATCTAATACCTTTTCTGTTGAGATGCTTCCTCTTTAATCCATTAATTATTTACTAATTTTGAGACATCCATGAGTCTTGGAATAAACCCTACATGGTCAAGGTGTATTATTAATACCCATAGGTTTTATTTCTTAATATTTAGGATTTTTCAACTGTATCTGTATAAGAATTAGCCTATAGGTTGGTTTATTTGCTCATTTATTACTGTTTCGGTAGAGGTGTTTGTGTCTTCTCTGCATTTTTGTCAGATGTTAGTTTCAGGGTTATACTAGACTCAATGTAAGAGTTATTTTCTCCTTTGGAACATATTTTTAAATAAATCATTTACATATGTCACATTTTCATTCCTATCCCCCTACCCATTTTATCCTTGAGTGAGTTCCTTAAACTCACACCTCCTCTCCCCATATTGTTACTGGCCAGTGCTGAGCTCCAGATGTTCCCAAGCTCCCTGTCGACCGGCTCTTGGTCTGACCGCCTCACATACAGGCTTCGTCGGTGTCCTTTGTACGGGCTGCCCTGAGTCGCCAAAGCTCGCATTGTGTTTTGGAATGAGTTCTCCTGTACTAAGTCAGAGAGTGTTTATGACAGCACTTAGGGCAGCAGCAAGCTCAGCTCACACTGACTCTGAACCATGAAATAGATTGAATTGTATGAAATTACTAATAGCCCATCATTTTTTACCTACAAAAGTAGAATTTTCACATAATTCAATCTAATACCTGGACTCTCCTACCATATGTCTCAGAGCACTTGGAGGCTGGAGAAGCCTTCACGTCTTTTCTGTTGGAGAGTGTAGAGGTGGATGCCTGTATTAGGTGTGATTGGAGTCCCTGGTGTTGGGAAAGGTTTCCTGATGAATATTTTCAAGGTGCTAAGTCCTAGGAGTTGGAGTAGGAGGATTGTTCTAAATTCTAATAGGACATTTTGACACCTTTTGAAAGTCACCACCTTTGAATGAAGACTGATGCTCGCAGAGAGCCCAGAGAGATAGAAAGTATCTTCAGACCCATCCTTGACATTGGTGAACTTTGTGGCCATGGCAGGTTCTTAGTCTCTCTGATGGTATCGATAACCTTCTGTGGCTCCTAGAGCCATGCCATTTTAGAAGGATATTTTATGTGTTTTCTACCCTGTATAATTCTTTTCATAGCCTAGGAAATTCTTGTAGCATCTGTGTGTCTCCTTTATTCAGCTAGTAGATCGGGATGTAACAGTGTTGTCAAATGTGGGTCGAGCTGTTAGGAGTTTTTCTCTGTGCTTTCCCTGGTAGAAAAAAACCTTCAGTCAAGGTCGCTTCCCTCTCTTTCCTTTTTCTCTTCCCTTCCTGCAGAGACGACTGATGCTCATTCACTGATACATTGTGCTTGGTAGTTCTGGACCTACCCTGTGCCGTGCTCTGCTCTAAGAAGTGTGGAGGTTTCACAGATGATGAGTTAACACATACTTCAGACATTGTGCTAAATGTTTTACATATATTAGTTCATTTAATTTTTAAGAAAGAGGCGATTATTACTGTCCATATTGGAAGTACATCTGAAATGCTTTCTAATTACAGCTATATTTGCCTTTATTATAACCAAATCTCTTATTTCCCTAAAGAGTTTTAGGAACATTTAGTGGATATGGAGGGAAATGGTCTGATGCTTGTGCATGAAGGAAAGGCAGATCCTCTTTTGCTAAAGCCTCATTTGCCCTAATTCTGAAATAGGATTCAGTCAAGATCAGGGCTCTCTCTTTCCTTTTTTCTCTTCCCTACTAGCTGCAAAGGCAGAAGTGAGTCCCTGCTGATAAAAGGTGAAGGTCAGCCCTGAGCAGAGAAACCTTAGGTTCTGGAGAGTTGTATTTTCCAATTCAGCTCCGGCATGCTTCCTCAAGTCTCTGTCCACCACACAAGAAAGGAGAATTCGGCCACCTTCTCCTTTACCATCCTCTAAGATCCTCTTGGGCTAGGCAGGGACTTTCCATTTAGGAGCTCTGTAGGCTCTGTAGTCAGGCTGCCTGGTTGGGGCAGGGCAGTGTGAACTTGGGCCGATTACTTAACCTGTCTGGCCCAGGGTTCTCTTCTGTCAAATGTCTGGGGGCCCTGATAAGAGTAGTAAAAGGAAGAAGATATAGCTCCTACTTTCAGGGTCTCATGATATAACACAAATATCTCTAATTTCATGCAGTAATAGAAATATGGACAAAGCCTTCCTGAGCAGAGAGCACAGGCTTAGAGGGACCTGAGGTTTGCACGGTAGGGATTACTTGCAAGCTGGGTCTTCAAAGATACAAAAGAACATTTCACCAGCAGAGAAGGCAGCCGTCATTCAGGAAGAAGCCACAGCACACAAAGGCATGAAAGGGTAAGGTGTGTGCAGGGAGTTAAGAATAGTTCAGACTGATTGGGGAATTGGACATGATAGGGGAAGTAACAGGAAAGCAACTGGAGAAGTCATCATTTACAGGATGGGCTCAGAGCATCTGGAATTCAGTGAAGGTTTTAAGCAAGGAGTGGAGTGATGAGATCTATGTTTCCATGGAGAATAAATCAGAAGAGGTAGAATTACCCCTGAGACATCTTTCAGAGACTGATGCAAAAGGAATAGAGAGGAAGTGTTGCAATCAAGACACATTTTGAAGGTCAAATAAAGTGACTTGGTGACCCATGTACCACTCGGAGGAACAGTTGATGGGGACAGAGGGTAAGTGGGATGCCCAGTGCTCGTCTCCAGCAAAAGGTTAAAAACACCAGGTCCTATTATGATTTTCTCTGGAGTACGTCTCCATCATGGTAAAATAAAAGTAATGTGTTTATGATTATTCATACCACTGAGCATGTTGGTTTCATTCACTCACTGCTACGCTTCTCTTTAGAGGGCGTTTTTACCAGAGACTCTCATTCTTCCATCTCCAGTAAATGGGAATTTTCAGCATGACAAGGATGTTTGGGATGCAAGGTAAATTCATAATTATCTACAACTCATCTTAATGTTTTCTTTTCTCCAGAAGCCAGTGATAGCTCATCATGGCAGTCAGAGCCATCACATGAGGCCCAGGCTTCCACGGATGCTCTGATATTCCAAAATGATATTTGTGCTTTAATAACATATTTTCATCTCCAATTACTTCTGGGTTTTTATTCCTAGTGAGAATTGCTAGATCTATAAAAAGTCTTCAGAATAAATAATTTTACATTCAAATTTAATGCTAAAGCCTTTTCTTTGGCCCTTTAACTTCTGAAATCTGCTTTGTTTCTACAGAGGACAGTCTTTGATTAGACATGCTATCTGGGAAGATAGGAGTATTAAAAAAGTCATGTGCAATTCTCAAAGAATCTATTAGGGAAGCATGTTGAGAAATAATAAGAAGGTTCAGGAAGACTCCAGTACTCAGTATTCCTGTACTAGGTGCACCAAGGCTTGGAACTCACCTTCTCTTTCCCTCGTCCCTCTTTAAAGTGTACATGTTCCTAAGATGCACAATTAAGCTTTATTAGTCAACAGCCATCACTGCTCTGACCTCCCAGCCTCCAGTTCTTTCTCTCAAATACAATTGCACACTCCACCAAATCCTGTCTCCTTAATCTCACTTCTGATAACACAGTTGCTTTGCTCCAAAACTTTTGTCTTTCTTGCTGATCGGTTCTTGTCTGATATCAGGGAATTGCAGGGTATCAGGGCTGGGGAGGGCTTTACATTTGTTTAACCCCATCTCCATATTCCATTCTTCACTGAAGCAGAGAAACTGCCCAACAGGAAAGGAATTTACTACTTCCAGAGATAAGCAGACTGTGGTTTTGTGTTGTGATAGAGAAGAATATTCTACATCTTACCATGGCTTCCACTGTGGGGTCCTAGTTCTAATTCTTGGAGCCATTAAGAATGAGTTTAGTCCTTCTTCAATGAGACATGACTTCAAATGTGTGCTGACAAGAATCTTGTGTTTCTTGGAGCTTTGAATCCTTTCCTTAAAGCTTAAGAGCTCCTCATTGCTCCTTCTATAATCCTGACCCTCTCCCATGTGGTTGCTCTCCTCACCATCTTCCAGGTGATTACATATCTCTAAAATTGAGATGCCCAGAACAGAGTTAATGTTTTGGTCATGTGGTGGCTGGTGTAGACCCTCCCTTTCTAGACTGAATCTCTATTGATGCAGCCCCAAACAAAATCAGTTTCTGGTAGTTATATCACGTTTTGATTCAAGGTACGATTAAACCATCAAGACTTTTATTTGCATGTAATTGTACCTACTTCAGAGGTTGCATCACTGACTTTGTAGGCCCTCAGATAATTTATCTTAACAAATTTATTTTGTTAGGCTTTATCCATCTCACTTACCTATTATGATTTTTATGACTCGTGGTTCTGGGCTCCAATGTGCTTATAGTGCATATTGTGTCATGTGCAAATTCTAGGTCTTCTTCCAAATTATTGATGCAGTAATACAACTGGATAATATCCAATTGTTGAATCATTAAACAGTATCTTTTGGTATTGTTGTCCAGCTGGGTGGGAATTCACCTTGTTCTGCTAAAATCCAGCCTCAGTGTGTCCGGTCATATACCAGTGAATCGGGAGAAACCTCACCAGATGCTGTGCTGAGGTCCACATTTACTCAGCTTACGAAAGTACACCAATCGGGGAGCCAAATAGCCCAAATCAAAAAAGGAAGTGATGTTAGTCTGCTGTCCCCCATGTTTAATGAACCCGGGAAGATTCTATGAAATTTTAGGACCTCTAAAACCATTCATTTAAAATAAATCAATCCCAAGAAAGTGAGATGAGCAGCAAGTTTACTTTCCCCTGAAAACAGCTCAACTCTTTACTCTGGACCTATGGCTTCCCCGGCTGCCAGTTAGGACCCTGCTGCTGCCTATGGTGAAGCATATGGTGAACCCACCATCCCAGGTGGTCAGCCCTTATGGAGCACAAGCCAGTCACCAAGCTTTTCTTTTGTCCTCTAGTGCCGAGAAAAACTGAGCACCCGGTAAGCCCTCAGTGAGATACCGAAGAGAGCATCTGCCAAATCGCCACATCTTCCCTGGATCTGTCAGGAAGTGTTTGGAAATATGAAAGACTCAAATCTCAGACATCATGTCACTCGAGACAAGCCAGAGCTCCCTTTTTTTATAGGAAGGAAGAGAGGTTGCTGAGATTAACATGCTTCTCATCATTCAGTTTTCCCTTGTGCTGTTACTGTTCTCAGTCCTGTCTGCCATTGCAGCTCTAGGGTACAGCTACTTCCCATGTGGTGGAGGCATGGTGGGAGCTCCCCAGCCACTAGGTCACACTCTAGAAGCCTTTGGGGGAAGCGCCAATCACGGCGGCAGGTAGGGAACTGCAGGGTCCTCTCCCCTGGGGGGACCAGTCCTTTCCTAAAGCTGTGTCCGGGTACTTACCAGCACCCCAGACCAGACTGGGAATCCCAGACTGAGAGTCACGTCTCAGTGGGGACAGGAGGATATGTAAGCTGACCATGGAGGCTTCCTCCCACCTTGAGCGCCTGTGCCCCGGGGGGGAAGCATGTGCTCTGGGCATAGGGCAGCCATCCAGCCTCAAGGACCCACCTCTCCTTTTGCCTTTGCTGTTCTTCAGTAGTTCATGTGAGAGAGGTGATGGTATCCTAGAATAGGGAAGTGTGTGGAGAAGGAGAAAATTGGACAGACTCTAGATATTTTGGGAGGGAGAGATAACATGACTTGCAGATGTGGGAGGGTGAGAGAAGAGGAGGAATATAGATATGCTGACTACCAGATTGTGAAGCTTCAGCTTCTGGAGGATGTTTTTACCAAACTGAGATGAAGAGGACTTGGGGGGGGGAGGGGGGGGGGGGGGGGGGGAGGCAGCTCCATTTGTGAACTGTCAAGGTCAAGATGCCTATTAGGCAATGAGCTAGACATCTAAAGAAAGCACATGGATATATGAGTCCATAATGCTGGGAAGAGCCTGGGATAGAGAAAATGTTGGAGTCAGCCGTGCAGAAGGTGCATTTTAAACCAGGGAGCTGGATAAGATCGGATAAGATAGTGATACTGAATGTTATAGTCAACCGTGAAGTGCTTTACACATGTGCATGTGATGTATTCTCCCATCCATTTCTAGCTGAACCAACACTACTAGTTCAAGTAAATGCTGTCTAACGCCAGGCCAGTCCTATGGAATGTGACCTGCAGTCCTATGAGGAAGCCATTCAGAAAAGGAAAGGGAGGGGCTGGCCACAACCCCTCCCAGCACCTAGGGAGGGCTGCTGGGCTCACTTGCTCCCCAGCACGGCTGAGAGAGTGTCATCCTCCAGGCTCACTGCCAGTGCAATTAATCATGTTAATATCTATAAATAAAGTGTAATCAACAGTTACTTTAACAGTGCATCACTAATTATTGGTAGGATCTGTCACTGGAAAAGGGTGTTTTTGCCAATTTTGTCATGTCTGTGGCAAGTATCAGGAATACAGTTGGAGTTTCTGAGAAAACAAGTTGATCAAATCATTAGCAGCTTTCATGTTACAGGTGGGGCAGGTTCGGACCATCCATGTGATTATTACAGCTGAGGATTAGTAACCCTTGAGAGAAATGTTGCAACTAGGATTTCCTCTCCACTTGGTAAATGACGATTTCTTGCTGCTGTGTCTCACAGGGACTCTCTGTAAGAGGCTTTCTCAGGGAGTTGATGGTGCTGGAGAATATGGGGGCTTTATCATAATCCCATGTCCTTTATTATGGTGGCTCACTGGAAATATGACCCAAAGACCCCAGGGAGCTTGGCTACTGAGGCTTAGCAGCTGGCCCGGAACCCTTGTACCAACTCTTCATTTGTGAGTCAATCCATTAACTCAAAAAATACTGACCAAGCTCCTGCTAAGTGCTGGCTACTGGGAGGGGTAGGTGAATGAGACTTCTCCTGAGGAGTACACAGACCACCGAGAGTAAAAAAACGTGATCAAGGACAATGGTGGTAATAGTTACCTTGTACTCAGTACCGACTGCATACACCTGTTTTCACATTTAACCGTTTTAACAGCCCTGTGCTTTAGATATGACTTCCGGTCTCCAAATGAAGAGAATGAGAATAGAGAACTGAGATGCTGAGGAATTAGGTAGCTTGCCTAAGGTTGTGTAATGGTAAGTGAGTCGCTGAGACTTGAACTCAGCTCCCATCAGCTGCTCTCTGGCCTCAGGACCTTTAACATACCAATTATGTCATCTTCTTTATGTTTATACCTTCAGTCCCAATTCCCACTCTACAGAAGCAAATACTTCAGCTGCTTTAACCATTTCTTTTGAAATATACCTCCATATATTTTTAAATGCTTTATTTTTAGTTTTAGCATCTATTGAATTTTATTATGGAAGATGAGTTCACTACACATGCAGACTTTTCCCCATCTTCTCAAAATAGTGATTAAATTTGTGGAGGTAATTATGTCTATGCCATTATTTTATAAACCTGGTTGATAGCTGAACCATGTAGACTGCTGTGGATTATATTCTTTTATTCCCACAGGAGTTGGTCATTTGTATTTCCAGTCTGGCTCTTTCCCCTGATCTCCACACTCATACCTAACTGGCTATGTGGCATCCCCTTTTGGATCTCACATTTAATGTACAAAAAACTGAGTTCTTGATCTCTCCCACAGCCCAGTGCCTTCTCCCTCTACGTATAGAAATAAGGGTTAATAGAAATTCCACTTTTCCCTTAACTCAGGCCAAAAATATTGGAATCATCTTTTTTTTTAAAGATTTTATTTATTTATTTGACAGACAGAGATCACAAGTAGGCAGAGAGAGAGAGAGGAGGAAGCAGGCTGTCCGCAGAGCAGAGAGCCTGATGCGGGGCTCGATCCCACGACCCTGGGATCATGACCCGAGCCGAAGGCAGCAGCATTAACCCACTGAGACACCCAGGCGACCCTGGAATCATCTTTGACTCATCCCTTTCTATCATTTAATCTACTAGAAAATCCTCTTGTTTAGTTTCAAAATCTGATGACTTCTTAACACCTCCACTGCTTTCTCTGGACTAAGCCACACTACCTCTCACTAACTGATGATAACCTCCTAACCCAGGGCCCTGCTTCCACCCCTTCCCCCTCAGGCTGTTCTCAGTGCAGCAGCCTGGCAGGCCTTGTGGAAATCAAGTCATATTGTACTACTTTTCTACTTTAATCCTTTTAAGGGCTTCCATTCCCACTCAGAGCATAAGCCAGAATCCTTTTGATAACCTACATGATCTGGTCCTTCACAGCCTCTCTCATCTCATCTGTTTTACTCTCTTCCCTCTTCCATATCTCTTTATCCTTCCTCAGAATAGCAGATGACATTCCCACCTGAAGGTGCCGGCACCTGCTCCCTGGTCTGTGTGGAGTCTTCCCAGTTAGCTGCTGCTCGCTTTCTCGCCTCATTTCCTCAAGTCCTTACTCAAAAGATATGCTATTATGAAGCCGCCCTGCTTAATATTCTGTTTAACTCCTCAATACTACTTAGTCCCCTCCTCTACTTTTTTCTTTTCTACATTTCATTCTTATGTGTGTGTTACATGTGTACTTATGAACATATGCATATAGTTTACTTTGCTCCTTGTCTAGCTTCACAAGAAATACAAGCCTCATGAAGGCCAATGATTTTTGCCTGTTTGGTTCAGTAATATTATCATATTACCATAACCAGCACCCAGAGAGTACCTGGCAAATAATTACATTCCATAAATGTTTATTGAATGAAAAATAAATGAATTATCTGGGTTTTTAAAATTTTATTAATTTTTTTCAGTGTTCCAAGATTCATTGTTTGTGCACTACACCCAGTGCTCCATGCAATATGTGCCCACCATAATACCCACCACCAGGCTCACCCAACCCCCCACTTCCCTCCCCTCCAAAACCCTCAATTTGTTTCTCAGAGTCCACTGTCTCTCATGGTTTGTCTCTACCTCCGATTTCCCCCAACTCATTTCTCCTCTCCAACTCCCAATGTCCTCCCTATTATTCTTTATGCTCCACAAGTAAGTGAAACCATATGATAATTCACTCTCTCTGCTTGACTTATTTCACTCAGCATAATCTCTTCCAGTCCTGTCCATGTTGATACAAAAGTTGGGTATTCATCTTTTCTGATGGAGGCATAATACTCCATTGTAAATATGAACCATATCTTCTTTATCTGTTCATCTGTTGAAGGACATCTTGGCTCTTTCCACAGTTTGGTCACTGTGGCCATTGCTGCTCTGAACATTGCGGTACAGATGGCCCTTCTTTTCACTACATCTGCATCTTTGGGGTAAATACCCAGTAGTGCAATTGCAGGGCCATAGGGTAACTCTATTTTTAATTTCTTAAGGAATCTCCACACTGTTTTCCAACATGGCTGCACCAACTTGCATTCCCACCAACAGTGTAAGAGGGTTCCCCTTTCTCCACATCTTCTCCAACACTTGTTGTTTACTTCTTATTAATTTTGGCCATTCTAACTGGTGTGGTTTTGATTTGAATCTCCCTGATGGCTAATGATGATGAACACTTTTTCATGTGTCTGTTAGCCATTTGTATGTCTTCTTTGGAGAAGTGTCTGTTCATGTCTTCTGCCCATTTGTTGATGTGATTATCTGTTTTGTGTGTGTTGAGTTTGAGGAGTTCTTTATAGATCTTGGATATCAGCCCTTTGTCTGTAGTGTCATTTGGGAATGTCTTCTTTCATTCTGTGGGTTGCCTCTTTGTTTTGTTTTCTGGTTCCTTTGCTGAGCAGAAGCTTTTGATCTTGACCATTCTCTTACACCATACACAAAGATAAACTCAAAATGGATAAAGGACCTCAACGTGAGGCCGGAATTTATCAAAATCCTAGAAGAGAACATAGGCAGTAACCTCTTGGACATCAGCCACAGCAACTTCTTTCAAGACATGTCTCTAAGGCAAAGGAAACAAAAGCAAAAATGAACTTTTTGGACTTTATCTGGAGTTTTTTTTGTTTTTGTTTTAGATTTTATTTATTTATTTGACAGACAGATCACAAGTAGGCAGAAAGGCAGCCAGAGAACGAGAGAGGAGGAAGCAGGCTCCCCGCTGAGCAGAGAACCCAATGTGGGGCTTGATCCCAGGACCCCGAGATCATGACCTGAGCCGAAAGCAGAGGCTTCAACCCACTGAGCCACCCAGGCGCCCTTTATCTGGGTTTTATTTGCTATATGAGGGTATGGATTTCCATGTTCCTGTCACTAATTCTTCCCAAACTCTGTCAGCCATTTAAATCTCTTAAAACACAGATCAGGTTTTATTTCTTACTGTAGAGGACAGCTTTTTAGGAGTATAGAGCAGGGAGCGGTGTGGAGAGGCAAAAGAAGATAACCAATGCATAAGATAAATGTCCAAACACATGAGTCAGTTTCTGAGCTCTCTCTACAACTCCGTTGCTTTGTTTACCTTGCACAAATGCTATACTTGTCCAGTCCATTCTGGACACCAGTCCAGTATAAACTTATTAGTTTTACTATCCAGTAAAGTCTCCCAATTTGTTCTCCAAGAGAATCTGGACTGTTTTGGGACTTTGCATGTCCACATAAAATTTAGGATTACTTTGATAATTGTAATCTGATTGGAATTACATTTAACATGTAGACCAGTTTGGAGAATATCTTTATAATATTGAGTCTTCCAATCTATGAACATAGAATATCTCTTCATTTATTTAGATCTTCCTTAACTTTACTCAATAATACTTTATCCTTTTTCTGTAAAAAAAAAAAATTGGACATTTTGGGGCACCTGGGTGGCTCAGTGGGTTAAAGCCTCTGCCTTCGGCTCAGGTCATGGTCCCAGGGTCCTGGGATCAAGCCCCTCATGGGGCTCTCTGCTCAGCAGGGAGCCTACTTCCTCCTCTCTCTCTCTCTCTGCCTGCCTCTCTGTCTACTTGTGATCTCTCTGTCAAATAAATAAAATCTTTTAAAAAAATTTTTTTTAAATTGGACATTTTTTGGTAAACATATTCCAAGGTATTTGATGGGAGGGGG
>ML101452.1:11806-22372 GCA_003697995.1 Taxidea taxus jeffersonii
AAAAAAGTTAACAAAGTAATTTAAGGATACCTTGAAATATTTGACATAAAAAAGCCAGTCAAGGAGGAGCAGATGACTGAAAAAGAGAATTGACATGTAGAAAATAAAGAGGGGAAAATGGCAACTTTAAGTTCAACCAAACCAGCAATTACATTAAATGTGAAATGTCTAAACACCCCAGTCAAAATGCAGAGATTGTCAGATTGGATAAAAATACACAGTCCAACCATACGCTGTCTTTAAGAGAGACCTTAGATTCAAAGACACAAATAGATTGAAAGTGAGAGGATGGAAAAGATACACCCCTCAAACAGTAATCATTAGAGAACTGGAGTGGTTTTATTAATATCAGACAAAGTAGATTTAAAGACACATATTACTGGAGACAAACAGGGACATTTCATAATGATAGAAGAGTCAGCACCTGAGAAAGATATAACAATTATAAATATATATGCACCTAACAAGTAGGTCTCAAAACATATGAAGTGAAAATGGACGCCTATCCCAGAGATAACCCAGGTGAAAGAGGCAAGGATAAGTTTGTTTTCTCCCCACCCTCCCAACTCTGGTCTCCCACCTGTCCTGCCAAGTTGCACAGCATTTATCTTGACATGTTGTAATCACACATTTACTTGTTTGGCTCACTCATAGCCCCTTTGCCCTTTGTATGCCCAGTATTGAGCACTCTTTAGCATATGCAGTATATTTTAAAAATTAACCAATAACTGACCTGTACTCTGGGTAGAGGGCAAGAAGAAAAAGAGAATATGGCATGTTCTAGGAACTCTAAGTTGTTCCAAATGCCTTTAGTAGCATTTCTGAAACTGAATTCCTTGAGCTGTTAATAGAGTTTAGTGCTCAAACTGAACCCACTGTGTTCCTTTGTTGGACATTCTCAATGTCCATTACTGTGTTGAAATTTGTTTCCATCCTTTCTCAAACTGATTTGACCAGACTTTAATAATATCTTGAGGAAGTGCTCCTCAGAACAGCACTGGGGAGATATGAACCTAGAGAGTAGGATAGCTGTGAAGGGTTGATGGGAGATTAGCCCAGAGGGTTAGGCAGAAGCCAGGCCATGAGAAGCCTGGTAAGAAATGCTAGGAAATTTGAACTTATTTTTGCAGACCACATAAAGTCATTGAATGATTTTACTTAGACAAGGGAATATCATCGTACAATTTGCATTTCATAAGGTTCATCCTGGCAACAGCATTGATGATGTATTGGAGGAAGGCCAGGCTCAAGGCAGAAGAACTGGTTGGGAAAGTGGTGGCAGCAGCCCATGATGAAAGCATAGACTAAGTCTGTGGTAACAGGAGTGAGGAGGAGGGACTGAATGAAGAAAACATATTTGGGAAACAGAATTGACAGGTCTTCATGATCAAGTTCATGTAAGGGTGAGAGAGAGGGAGGTATCCATGAAATGTTCTAGTTTTCTGACTTAGACTGTTGGTGGGTGGTGGTGACATTCATTTGACAGAGAAGAGACGAGCAGAACTGTGGGGGTAGAAGTTTAGCTTGAGGTACTCAGGAAAATTCAGTTGGAAATTCAGATGTGAAGCTCCAGAGAGAGTTCTGGGGCAGATGTGAAGAGGTGAGAGTCATGGAAATATTGGTTCGGTGGAAGTCACAGGTTTGAATGAGGTGATTCAGAGCAAGTAGGGTGAGAAGGAAGTGAGCAGGAGACTGATCCTTGGAATCAATATGTGAGAGATCAACAGAGGAAGGATTAACTAAGAAGGAAGAAATGGAGTAGTAGAAGGGAAGCCAGGGGTGCCTTGGTGGCTCAGTTGGTTAAATGCCTGACTGTTGATCTCAGCTCAGGATTTCAGGATCTTGGGTTCAAGTCCTATATTGGGCTCCACACTGGGCATGGAGCATACTTAGAAGAGGAAGAGGAAAAGGAAGAAGGAGAAGGGAAACAAACAAAAAAAAAAAAACAGGGTATCAGGAAGCCAAGATGGGATAGGGAGAAAATATGATCAGATCAACAGCAAGTTCTAGAAAATCAGAAAAAAATGAAGAATGGTAAGTAGCCACTGTATTTAAGAATGTGAATGGAATTGCTAGCCTTAGGGGAAAAGTTCTAGTAGATGGGTGGAGAGGGGCAAAGTTAGTTGAAAGTTAAGGTGAGCCAGACTGTGGTTGGTTGAATGAGAGACAAGAATAGTGGACACCTATTACTCTTACAAGTAGTTTAGCTTTGAAAGGAGACCAAGAGAACTAAAGGGCAGTAGCTCAAGGGGCTGGGGTCCTCAGAGAAGCTGTTTCCTTAAAGCTGGATGGCATTTAAGGAGAGGGGAAGAGCACACTTATGTACCAGAGAGAAGCCAGAGAGAGAGGGGGAAGGTGTCATCACAGGGGATTGAGCAACGCTACTGAGGAAGCAGGAGATGTGATACAGGTGAGGCCCGTGATAACAGGCCCAGCAATGTTTTCCGACTCTAGTAGCTTCCCCATCATTTGATGAATATCCTTAAAACAGAACTGTTAGGATAGATTCAGTAAATTAGGCAGAGAACTCTTGTTACATATTTTTGTATTCTCTACCGTAGCATGCTAGATGGGGCAGATATGCCTACGATTCTTAAAATTTATTAAATCCCTCTGACCCAGACTCAACAACATTCTATTGCTGACAGGGAATGAAAGTAGAAACCCATTCAAATCCTTCAGCATCTGGCTAACGTCACAGGCTGCTCCTGTTTCCACTGTGGCTGTCCTCTCGGGTCAGGCTGCTGTGTTGACTTGCCCACAAATGTGCCTGGCTCATCCCGTTTCCTTTGCCCTGTTCCCACCCTATCACAATATTATCCCCCTCTGCATACATAGGGAGACTGATAATACAATCCCGACCTATTCTACAGCAATTAGGAATGTGCCATCTGCCCATCTCTCCAATTGGATTTGAAACCACTCTCCCTCGTGCCTTCTTTGCTCCTCCAACGGGAAAGTATTTTCCTGCTCCCAGACATTCGCCCTGAGCCTGCTGCCTGGGATGCCCTTTCTTTGGCATTTTTTGTGGCTGGCTCCTTCTCATCCTTCAGGTCTCAGCCTGAATGTCACTTCATCTCATGTGATGAAAGTCCATCTATGCAGAGTACATCTCGCACCCTATTATGAGCTATCATAATACATTTTTTATTTCCTTCAAAGCACTGAGAACTCTCTCTGCTTATTTTGTTTATTGTCCTTCCCTCCTTTCCCCAACAGAATGGAAGCCCAATGAGGGCTCTTCCCAGTCTGTTCTATCCCCTTCTTACCCCCAGTGTCCAGTGTAGTGATTGACAAGTTGTTTATGAGTGTGTTTCATCAATAAATGAACAGCTCCTCCACACTCAAACCCCAGTTTAAATCCCACCTACATAGTTAATAATAATAATAATAATAATAGCTTATATATATTGAGTGTTTGCTTTGTTCTAGCAGTCACATATGTTATCTTACTTAATGAGCCCCTCCCCCATTCGCCTCCTGTAACTCATACAGTACTTATTAACCAGGATGCACATTCTGTGTTTACTTGAAATATAGCCTCCTGCTTTGTTATTTGATATATTATATGCATCACTCTTTTTGCTCCAGTGAAGTGAAAATTGTTAGTACTCCCCCATAGCACTCAGAATGTTCAAGGTATGCTGAGTGACTAAAGACATCCCCCAGGTTATAAGATTCACATAATAAAAGTGTTGATAAGGGGGACGCCTGGGTGGCTCACCTGCCTTGGGCTCAGTTCCACATCTGGCTCCTTGCTCAGCCGGGAGCCTGCTTCTCCCTCTGCCTGCTGTTCCCCTGCTAGTGCTCTCTCTCTCTCTCTCTCTGTGTCAAATAAAAAAATTAAATATTTTTAAAAATTTAAAAAATGTTGCGTGCCTGGGTGGCTCGTGGGTTGAAGCCTCTGCCTTTGGCTCAGGTCATGATCCCAGGGTCCTGGGATCGAGCCCCACATCGGGCTCTCTGCTCGGCATTGAGCCTGCTCCCTCCTCTCTCTGCCTGCTTCTCTGCCTCCTTGTGATCTCTGTCTGTCAAATAAATAAATAAAATCTTAAAAAAATTTTTAAATGTTGATAAGTTATGTTTATTATAAACTTCAGACAGAAAACAGACCCCAATATACAAGGGGACAAATGCCATTCAACCAGTAAAATGTCAAAATGGTTAAGGCTAGATAGTTTGAAGTTTGAGGTAGGAGACATGCAGTTTGGTCCCCTCCATTTCCAGAAGAATTTGCTAAAATCTTAACTTTCTAGAAAAAAAATTGTCCAGCCTGGCAAAAGTGCTTGCAAAACCCAGCATTATCTCATACAAAGAAGTGCTGCGGCAGGTTCCATAAGAAAGGTTCCCAGCATGAAGCATTGGGTTTTGAAATATCTGCTTTGCCGTGTCATGCAGTCCCAAGCTGAAGTGCCCTCCAGTGTGCATGATCTCAGGAATCCCTTTGCACATGCCGTGGATAGGAGAACCTGGAGTCTATCCTGATGAAGATGGCAGGAGGAAGATCCTCCCAAACTCCTCTAGATTCTTCTGCAATCTGGAAATTCTGTCCCACATCTCATCTTGGGTTTCAGCTGCAACCTGCTAGTTCAATTTTGAGCTCAGATCAAAGGAAATATCCCTGTTCTCCAAGGAATCCACCCTTCATCATAAAAATGACTCGAGGGGCAACCTACTCTGCTTACCCCATATGGGGATGGTCCTCCTCAAAGCTGTTAGTAAGCTTGGAGTTCCCAAGGGCTCTTATCGCTAGCACTCTACCCCTGGATGAAACACAGGAGTCACTCCTGAAGTCTAGGGCTCTGAGGACACACAGTAGTGATTTTCTTCTTGGGTTCTACCCTGGTGCAGATGTGTACAATCAGGAAAATGTCACCCGACCTGTCTCTCCTCATCTGATAGGTCAACCAGAAGCACCAATTCTTCTGGGTGTCCTACTGGATGTGCTTTCTCAAAGAGAGCTCCTTTCTATTAAAAAAAGGTATCTTCTAGGGGCGCCTGGGTGGCTCAGTGGGTTAAAGCCGCTGCCTTCGGCTCAGGTCATGATCCCAGGGTCGTGGGATCGAGCCCTGCATCGGGCTCTCTGCTCTGCAGACAGCCTGCTTCTTCCTCTCTCTCTCTGCCTGCCTCTCTGCCTACTTGTGATCTCTGTCTATCAAATAAATAGATAAAATCTTTAAAAAAAATAAAAAAACTAATTAAAAAAAGGTATCTTCTCTTAATTGTATTGTAAGCTCTATAGAAACAGCTCTTCATTGCAGTAGAATATGGGCAATGCTGTACTTTGCCAAGGATTCTGTTTTTCACCTTCTTCAGTGGTCAGGGATATAATTAAATGCCAGCATTCTGATGATACACATTTTCCATCCCAGCTGCTTGAAGTTCCTTCTCTGCTAAATAGTTTAGTAATTATCTCTTTGGCCACTACCTGCCTCCCCCAGGGAATGGCCTGCCAGAACGATCTCTACTCCTCCTTCCATTTTAGAGTCTCTATAAATTAGGAAGAACTCTTGTCATCTTGAGTAATGTCATGATGTAGCTTACTTATTTATTTATGGGAGTGGAATGTGGCTATCTTTTCTCACTTTAACTTAGGACCACTGGGGACAAGCAACCTCAAGGTAGCCATGATTTACCAGAATGTCAGTTATTCAAAATCTTTAAATGTACAGCATTCCAGAGTGTAGGTGGAATAAGAGGAAAGAAGACAAAATTTATTGTCATAATCTTGTGGGGCTAGCTTTGGGCAGAACCAAGTCCTCACGTTCATTCAAGGGCTCACATTTGGATACTGACATTATTTCCAAGTGAGCCTGTAGAATCCCAATGTGTGTGTGTGTGTGTGTTAGCAGATCACTCACCAAGTGTAAATAAACATTTAAAATATGTCAGAGGGCAATCCTGCTCTTGGTGTTGCGCTTTTTTATTTGTTTATTTAATATATCAGGAACCAACTCCTCCTTACTCCCGCCTCCTCCCCACGCAAGAGCCAGTCCCAGGCTCCTGGGGGTCCTGACTCCGCATCCTACCACCAGCCGGGGACAGGGTGAAAGGGAGACTTGGAGGATGGGGTCTGGGCAGCAGGAATTGCAGAGTCAGGTCCCAGGCCTCAGAGATTTGGGCTCTGTGCTCCAGCGAAAGCCCATGAAGGACGGATGGAGGGACCAGAGGACTGCTTGGGCCCCGCAGACGCCAGACAGCCTGGCCGCCACCTGCCGGAGCTGGGGGCGGGGCCTCTCCGGGCTGGGGCGGAGCGGCGGGCGCGGCGGGGCGGAGCCGTGGCGAGGCGCGAGGCGCGGGGCGCGGGAGGGCAGGCCCCGGCCGTGAGAGGTGGGTCGGTGGCGGGCCGGGAGCGGTTCCCGCTGCGACTCGGGAGGCGCCCTGGGTCCCCGCGCGCTAGCGCCGGGCAGAGCCGAGGCGCCCGCGGCCTCGGAGCGCCCGGAAGGGCCGGGCCTGCGCGCTCCTAGGGGCCGGGGGCTGGCGGCGGGAGCGCGGCGGGAGGGGCTTCGAGCGGGTCTGCTGGTCGTTTCCGTTTTCCTCCTTGTCTGAGGCTCATCCCCAGACCGGAAGGTGCCGGGGCCGGGCGACGCACAGTCCCACCCACTCGGACCCCCTTGTGTTTTACCACGCGGGCCCCCATTCCTCCCCAGACCCCACCCATCAAAGCGGTTTCAGGGTACGCCTGTATGGACACAGCTCCCCAAGGTGAAAAGTTAGCATTTAGCCGTTTTGAAGTTGGTACCTGGGGAGAAGGAGAAACACTCCCGTGGGGCAGAGGAGATACCAGAGGGAGAGCCGTAAGGAACGCACAGGCCCTCACCCGAGGAGTGCTTTTTTGCTCTAGGCCCATGGCGTGAGTTTGCCAGGCCCTGGACCCCTGCTTTTATCTCTCCCGGAGGTCTGCATAGCCACCAGGGAGCAGCTTCGGGGCCATGCCGATTTCACCCTTTAAAAGCATTGCATCCTGATTTTTTGTCTGTGTGTGTCTCACATTTAGATCCTCCACTCAGTGACGCAGAGCCTTTGAGGGTTGGCTCCAAGCCAAACCCCAGCTTCCCGATGCAGCCCGAATCCAGCCAGTGTGAAGAGGAGACCCCTTCCCTCTTGTGGGGTTTGGATCCTGTGTTTCTAGCCTTTGCAAAACTCTACATCGGGGATATCCTGGACTTGAAGGAGTCCCGCCAGGTACCAGGTATGTGGCTAGTGGGCCTGGAGGATGCCCAGGGCTGCACCTGCACCTCACCCTTCTTTCTCCAAAGCTGCAGGAATCTGGGGCTTAGTGGCTTTCAGGAGAACCTTCCCTGCTCCAGGCTCTGAAAATGACCTAGCGTGGACTCTCAAATGAATACTTTTCTGTGCAAGTTACAGAGTCTAAGTCTTATTTTTATTTTTTAAAATAAATGCGTGGGGAAGTAACCTTTGTACCCTGGAATGTTTGGGGTTTTTTGTTTTGTTGTTTTTGGTCTGGCTTTGAGGTCTTTAATATTTTAACATGCTCAGTTGTTTTTCTCTGGGACAGTTGTTGGTGGAAAGCTTTACTGGACCAGACATCTCTAGGCCTGTTCCCTGGCCTGGACATGTGACTCACCTGCAAAGCTTAGGTGTCTTCTTTGTAAAAAATGGGGATTAACCAGGCCTGATTTTCTTGTGGGGTTTTGTTTTGTTTTCAACTACTCAGAACCAAGTAATATAAACTCCCTGAGAGGAAAGACATTATCTGCCTTATTCATCTACATAATTCCAGTGCTTAGAACAGTGCCTGGCATGTGGTGGGCCCTCAAAAAGTAATTGGAGCAACAAAGTATTATAAATGTAAAGTTAAAGAAACCATATTTTTTAAATGGTGGTTACTAAAGGTAGGTTCCTCATGCCTAGAAACATAACAAATATAATTTGGGGTATATTTAAATAATTCACATAGCTGTGTATGGGTCTTCACATGTTTACTGTGCTCCGTGAGAAGTTTGGTTAAAAAACTCTTTGCTGTTTTGAGTGAATAGCAAGCTGTGAGTCAGAAGTAGTCAAGAAGCTCAGGTATGCATGGTTTTAATGAGAGGATGTTTTGTGTGTTTCCAGTTCTATGTACAAATATATTTGAAGGACCTTATTCTAAAGCCTTGTGTGCAAAACACCTTGGTTTCCTAATTATTTATTTATTTATTTATTTATTTAAATTTATTTGTCAGAGAGAGAGAGAGAGAACGAGCACAGGCAGACAGAGAGGCAGGCAGAGGCAGAGGGAGAAGCAGGCTCCCTGGTGAGCAAGGAGCCCGATGTGGGACTCGATCCCGAGACGCTGGGATCATGACCTGAGCCGAAGGCAGCCGCTTAACCAACTGAGCCACCTAGGCGTCCCTTGGTTTCCTAATTATTGTTGGAAATTATCTGTGGTTTTTTGTTTTTTTTTTTCTTGGAAGGCAGCTGTCCTCCCCCCCCAGTTGTCCATTTTCCAGAACAGGCTGGTATTCTTCATAACTCATCTCAGGAAGAAAGTAATTCACACCAAATGCCAGCTTTGCATTTGAAAGAAAGGTCTTATGGAATGGCTCAAGGAAATGTCTGGGCATGATAGGGGCTTAACTCTTTCTGCGGGCAAAGGACCTCATGATGTATTAACAGCCAACCAGGGAAAATGGATCCTGATGGTCTTTGCTAGGTCACTGGTAATGCTGTTTTAGATGTGATTTTGTTGCCAGGTGGATTGGGGAGACTCCTGACCCTGAGGCCTCCATCCATCCTTTTTCAGAGATATTGCCAGAGGCTTTTGGTCCCATTGCAAAAGAGAATTCAAGGAGAGACCTGAGGCAAGGATTGAGCGGTGCAAATCGGAAAGTTTATTAAAGTGAGAGCACACTCTCAACACAGAGGGAGGCAAACCATAAGAGACTCAACTTTAGGAATCAAACTGAGGGTTGCTGGAGGGGAAGTGGAGTGGAGGGATAGGATAACTGGGTGATGGGCATTAAGGAAGGCATGTGATGTGATGAGCACTGGGTGTTGTATGCAACCGATGAATCACTGAACTCTACTTCTGAAACTAATATACTGTATGCTAATAAATTGAATTTAAAGAAAATTTAAAAAAAATAAAGTGAATGCAGGTGAGCTCAAGGGAGAGCTGCATCCCAGGTTTTGGGTTCCTGCCTTTTACTGACAGGTGTTAATTAGGGATTGGAATATTTATTACTTGGGGAGGCATTTTTTTGGAGGAGCGGGGCTTTGTGTCTTTTCCCCCTTACTTGATCCAGGTTCTTGGCCTTCTTTGTCTTGAGCCTGTCTGGTTTGATCCAGCTTCTTACGGCTTTGTTTTTGGAGTGCTGCAGGGACAGGTCTCTGACTTCCCCCATAGCTAGCCATGACTCCCCCTTTGTTGGCCTCCAGGCATCCTGTTAAAAACCTAACTGCTAATGTAACAGTTTTTAAAATCATGCTTGAAGCAGGCACCAACCATAATTGCAAGAGGGTGATCTTCTTGAGATTATACTGTAGGTCTCAAGGGGTGGGAAATTCCCCTAGTCTGGGTTTTTCTTTCTGTGATGTTTTCATTGTTGTTTTTGGTTTGGTTTGAGGATAGGGGTTGTCCATGCCGACCCCTGGGGAGAGGAGCGGGCTAGAGATTGAGTTGTCATGTGGCCAATGATTCAATCATGCCTGCAAAATGAAACCCGAGTAAAAACTCTGGACACCGAGGCTCAGGTAAATTTTCCTGGTTGGTAATCGCACATTGATTTGTCAGAAGGGTGATCTGTTGTGTGGGTGTGGAAGCTTTGTGCTTGGACTCTTCCAGACCTGGTCCGATGGATCTCTTTACTTACTGAGTCCTGGTTTGTACCCTTCATTATAAAACCATAGTCATAAGTCTAGTACCTTCCTGAGTTGTGTCCCATTCTAACAGAACACCAAAGCTGAGAGAGTTGTAGGCCCCCTGAAGTTGTAGCCAGTTGGTCAGAAGTGTGGGTGGCTTGAGAACACCCCGATTCAGGGCTAGCGAGTGAAGAAAGCAGTTTTGTGGGAGACTATGCCCTTGACTTGAAGTTTGACCCGACTCTGTATTTGCCATCTGTCAGAATTGCCTTGCAAAATGGTTGCAGAATCTCTGGAAAACAGCATGGAGGTTCCTCAAAAAATTGAAAATAGAGCTACCTTATGACCCAGCAATTGCACTACTGGGTATTTACCCTAAAGATACAAACGTAGTGATCCAAAGGGGCACGTGTACCCGAATGTTTATAGCAGCAATGTCCACAATAGCCAAGTTATGGAAAGAACCTAGATGTCCATCAACAGATGAATGGATAAAGAAGATGTGGTATATATATATATACAATGGAATACTATGCAGCCATCAAAAGAAATGAAATCTTACCATTTGCGACGACATGGATGGAACTAGAGTGTATTATGCTTAGCGAAATAAGTCAACTGGAGAAAGACAACTATCACATGATCTCCCTGATATGAGGAAGTGGAGATGCAACGGGGGTGGGGGTTAAGGTGGTAGGAAAAGAAAAAATGAAATAAGATGGGATCGGGAGGGAGACAAACCAAAAGAGACTCTTAATGTCA
>ML101453.1:0-11749 GCA_003697995.1 Taxidea taxus jeffersonii
CCCCAAAAAAGGTTTCTAAGTTTAAATTGGAGGTTGGCAGACTACAGTGCCCAGGTTAAGTCGAGCTTGCTGCTTAATTTTATAAAGTCAAGTTCTACTGGAACACAGCCGTGTTCTTTTTGTACATATTATCTATGGCTGGCTTTGCCCTGATGACAGCAGTCTTGAGTGTTTGTGACAGAGACCCTATATCCTGCAAAGCCTAAAATATTTGCTGTCTGGCTCTTTATGCAAAAAATTTTTGCCAACTCCTAGTTGAAATCCTTTTGCTGCCTGTGATAATTTACTTTCTAGTTGTGTATACTGTTTTCCCCCTTAAATCTTTAGGGTAAAGTAGGCTAACATAACTCTCTTTAGAATTGTGTAGTATAATACAGGTTCATGGCTTAGCAAGACATTTGGGGATATTCTTGTTTTCAGATATTTCATATTTCAAATATCTAGCTTGAAAATTAGGTTTGTTACTGTTTGCATGTGTATTTCTATATTTATACTATGAACAAAATCAGTTCTGAAACATTCATCAACTTGTCAGGTGATTTTAGCTTGGTAATTAAAAGGTAAATGAAGGGGGCGCCTGGGTGGCTCTGGGTTAAAGCCTCCTGCTTTCAGCTCAGGTCATGATCCCAGGGTCCTGGGATCGAGCCCTGCATCAGGCTCTCTGCTCAGCGGGGAGCCTGCTTCCTCCTCTCTCTGCTTGCGTGCCTCTCTGCCTACTTGTGATCTCTGCCTGTCAAATAAATTAAAAAAAAAAATCTTAAAAAAAAATCTTAAAAAAAAAAATAAAAGGTAAATGAAGGATGGAAAAGTAAGCCAGGGGCGCCTGGGTGGCTCAGTGGTTAAGCACCTGCCTTTGGCTCAGGTCATGATCCCAGGATCCTGGAATCGAGCCCCACATCGGGCTCCGTCCTTGGCGGGCATTCTGCTTCTTCCTCTCCCACTCGCCCTGCTTGTGTTCCCTCTTTTGCTGTGTCTCTGTCAAATAAATAAATGAAATCTTTAAAAAAAGTAGGCCAAATAGATATAACATTAGCTTTTAAAAATCTGAGGGTTTATTTTGTTAAAATCACTTTTAATACCAGGAGCCTAAATTCCTTCAAATATATTTATTGATTATAAAATAAAAACACAACAGAAGTATACATAAGGGGCGCCTAGGTTGCTCAGTGGGTTGAGCACCTGCCTTTGGCTCAGCTCCCTCCTCATCAGCAGGGCATCTGCATCTCTTTCTTCCTCTGCTCTTCCCCCTGCTTAAGCTCTCTCTTGCTCCCTCTCTCCCAAATAGATAAATAAAATCTTTTGAGAAAGTATACATAAGTGTACATCTTACTGAATTTTCACAATGTAGTCATGCACTGAACACTCGGGTCATAGTTCATAGGACATTGTCAGCACCACAGAAGCCTCATGCACGCATCTACTCAGTTATTAACCATTTTCCCAGAGCAGCCATTATCCTCACTGTGAGAGTGTGGACTAGTTTCTCCTGTTTTGCACTGTATCTGGAGTCACATGCACTCTTTGGTACCTGGTTTACAGGCAGCATTGTGTTTGTGAGACTCATCCGTATAGTCGTGTGTAGTTGTAGATCTTCAATTTTCATATTTGGGTATATATTTCATTGTGTAAATGTGCTATAAATTACATATACTGTTGGGTGTTTGAGTAGTGTGTAGTTTTGGCCATTATATTATTATGAGTGTGAGGATGAATGTTTTAAAACATGATTCCCCAGTTTTGCTGGTAGCAGTAAAAGAATAGAAGCAAACCAAATGTCCAGGGCTAGTGAAATAAAGCTTTGTCTGTATGGTGAAAATACTATGCAGCCATGTATGCAGTTTAAAATTTCCAGTAGCCATATTTTAAAATTTAAATTTTCAGAAATGTATTTTGTTGGGGTACAAGGTTAGCTCAGTTGGTTAAGTGTTTGCCTTTGGCTCAGGTCATGATCCAGGGTTTCCAGGATCAAGCCCTGCATTGGGCTTCCTGCTTGGCAGAGAGCCTGCTTCTCCCTCACCCTCTCCCTCTGCTACTCACCCTGCTCATGTGCTCTCTCTCTCTCTGTCAAATAAATAAAATCTTAAAAAACCCACAAAAAAAACCCCCAAATATATTTTGTTTAGGCTAGTATATCCAAAATATTATAATTTAAACATAATCATAAAAATATGTATGACATGTTACTTTTTTCCGAGTAAGTCTTAGAGATTTGGTGTGTGATTTCCACTTACAGCACATCTCAGTTCACACTTGCCCCATTTCAGGTGTTTAATAGTCATACGGGCTAGTTCTAGGTCCTGCTTTTGGTGAGCAAATATATGCAGTGCTGTTGGATATATATCTAATTGTGAAATTGGTAGGTGAGAGGGTGTATGTATATGGAGCTTTAGTTGAAGCTGTCAGTTTTCCAAAGTGGTTGTACTAATCTATATTTCTTCCAGCTGTGTATGAGAGTTGGCTGTTCTGGTAGATGTGTAGTGTTACTTCGTTGTGGGTTTTTTTTTTTAAAGATTTAATTAATTAATTAATTAATTAATTAGAGAGAGAGCACAAACAGGCAAAGTGGCAGGCATAGGCACAGAAAGAAGCAGGCTCCCCACTGAGCAAGGAGCCCGATGTGGGACTCGATCCCAGGACCCTGGGATCATGACCTGAGCCGAAGGCAGCGGCTTAACTGACTGAGCCACCCAGGGGTCCCTTATTTCATTGTGGTTTTTTTTTCATTTTTCCTGATGACTAATATGTCTTCTTTATATTCAGTGTGGTGTGCAAAAAAAATAAATATTTTTCTCTGAATTTTACCTTCTTTTTAGTAGTGATTTGAAACTAATGTCAGTAATGATGGTTGTTGCAATGAAATACTGGTGGGGTTTTATTTCATGTGTTCTTGCTTTTTTATGTTATTAGTCTCATGATTTAATAGCTTTGGGTTATATAATTATTACTAAGTGGCTAGGAAATTCTCAGTTGTCCTGTAAGTGTGTTATTTATTGCAGCCATCTCTGGAGTTTATCAAAGATAAAGAAAAGTATTATGTTAAGGCTTTATAATATAATTACATATGTTAGATATTGCATTTGTAATATACTCAAGTATCTGATCAATTATAATTATATAAACCATTATAATAAATGAAGTATTACATATTAAATATGATTAAACATATTTGTATATATGAAATATACACACAAATATTTCAAAATATCAGAACTTTAAATTTTAATATTAAAAACTTCTAATTTATGTTGTAAGCAGTTATTACAAACTTACAAATGTTAAGAATTATTTTTGCCTCCCTTTTTGAAAAAAAGATTTTATTTATTTGAGCTAGAGAGAGAGAGAGAGAGAGAGATCACAGAGGGAGGGGTAGGGGTAGGGGGAGAAACAGATTTGCCACTGAGCAGAGAGCCTGATGCTGGGCTGGATCCCAGGACCTTGGGATCATGACCTGAGCCCCGAAGGCAGATGCTTAACCGACTGAGCCACTCAGCTGCTCTGTATTTTTGGTTTCTTGATGAGTGTGTATTAGCCTTCTTTATATAGAGAGTGACCAATTTATCTTCTAACTGGGACCCTTTTTTGGTAGTGAAAATGTGGTCCGGGGGGGACTTTGGGAATTGCAGTTAATTGTTAGGTCAGGACAGCAGGTGCTGTTGGGAACACGTTGGGGCTTGCCATATTTACTTTTTTGTGTATATGACTCAGTTCAGATAGAAGTTGGTCAATACCATGTGTTTCATAGAGTGCATTTTACTTTAGGGTTTTGGTTAGTGAGATTTTGGGATGGATTTCAGTTTACTCTTGGAGGGGACTTTAAATTATTTTCCTAAAATTTAATACTTTTTTTAAAAAAAGATTATTTATTTGACAGAGAGAGAGATCACAAGTAGGCAGAGAGGTAGGCAGAGAGAAAGAGAGAGAGAGGAGGAAGCAGGCTCCCCACTGAGCAGGGAGCCTGATATGGGACTCGATCCCAGGACCCTGAGATCATGACCTGAGCCGAAGGCAGAGGCTTTAACCCACTGAGCCACCCAGGTGCCCCAATACTCTACTTTAATAGTCCTTTTAACAGTCTGTCATCCATTTACCTTAGTTATAGATGTCAAGGTTATCTCTTAACATAAAATATCTCAGTGCTGCATTTCTTTGAATATCTTCAGAACATTTGCACCAAGAAATTTGCATAATGGTTTGAATAGGTTAGATTTCTCACCTGTTGTTTTGTTTCCTAAAACACTGGTATGAAACACCTGGCTGACTGTGTGCAGTTGTGGTGTTCTGATAACTTTTAGATAGGCCAGTATATTAGGAGTTTCCCATCTAGGGGTGACTTCTTAATAGTGAATGGGCAGTCTTTTAGGACTGCCTGCCCAATTTGACATGTTCCTCACTCTAGCTATAACTGTGGTCTCTGATTTTTTTCCTAGTCTTCAGAAATAGAAAAGAACTAACTTTATTTTTTTAAATAGTAGGAAAAAAGATTTGAGTTCATTCTAGTCAAGAACAGAAATGTAGTATATTTTAAAATATCATTGTTTTGAGTCTATTTTATGTTTCCTATATGAGGAGAAGAAAAAATTTAAAAAGATATGGTATTCATCTCACACCAGTCAGAATGTCTAAAATTAACAATCAGGAAATAACAGATGTTGGTGAGGATGCATGTGGGAATGCAGACTGGTACAGCCACTCTGGAAAACAAAAAGTTGAAAATAGAGCACCTTATGACCCTTACCCCAAAGATACAAATGTAGTGATCTGAAGGGGCACCTGCACCCCAGTGTTTATATAGCAGCAGTGTCCACCATACCCAAACTATGGAAAGAGCCCAGATGTCCATTAACAGATGAATGGATAAAGATGTGGTATTGTCTACAATGGAATACTACTCAGCCATCAAAAATTGAAATGTTGGCATTTGCAATGTCGTGGATGGAACTAAGAGGGTAATACGCAAAGTGAAATAAATCAGTCAGAAAGACAGTTGTCATATATCATATAATCTCACTCATACATGGTATTTAAGAAACAAAACAGAGGAGCATAGGGGAAGGGAGGGAAAAATAGAACAAGATGAAATCAGAGAGGGAGACAAACCATAAGGGACCCTTTTTTAAAAAAAAATTAACATATAATCTATTATTTGCCCCAGGGATACAGGTCTGTGAGTCATCAGGCTTACACGTGTCACAGCACACACCATAGCACATACCCTCCTCAATGAAGAGACTCTTAATCATAGGAAACAAACAGGGTTGCTGGTGGGGAGGGGGTTGGGAGGATGGGGTAATGGGTGATGGGCATTAAGGAGAGCACATGATGTAATGAGCTCTGGGTGTTATATAAGGTTGATGAATCACTGAATTCTTCCTCTGATAGTAGTAATACACTATATGTTAGGGCGCCTGGGTGGCTCAGTGGGTTAAGGCCTCTGCCTTCAGTTCGGGTCATGATCCTGGGGTCCTGGGATCGAGCCCTGCTTTGGGCTCTCTGCTCAGTGGGGAGCCTGCTTCCCCCTCTCTCTCTGCCTGCCTCTCTGCCTACTTGTGATCTCTGTCTGTCAAATAAATAAATAAAATCTTTAAAAAAAACCCCACTATGTTAATTAATTGAATTTAAATTAAAAAAAAAACTATGAAAAAAAAAGGTCTAGTATTTTATATATGTTGTTTTTTAAAATTGTGTTAATTCCTAACACTTCTGTCTTTAATAAGGGACTTGCAACAAAGCATTGCCAGGGAACCTAGTGCTCCTTCAATTCCTACACCTGCATATCAGTCTTCCCCAGCTGGGGGACATGGGCCAGCTCCTCCAACGCCAGCACCAAGAACCATGCCGGTCAGTAAGCAACCACAGTTTGTAAATGGAAGTTTTACATTAGTACTTGCTTGCCGTAAAGGATGAAACGGGCTTTTCATTGTAAAGATCTGGTGGTACCAGTTTTCATCAGATACCAACCTTTTAATGTTTTGCAGTATAAGGGATTCAGCATCACTCATGAATTCTTGCCAGAAAAGGTTCAACTTGAATCTAATCAGGTCTTTAGAACCACCTCTCAGTTTATAGCAAATACAGTGTTACAAAACAAGAAGTTAAATTGTGCTATTAGGAAATAATTGGACAAATCCAGAACTGAGGCATTCTGAGACACTTTGTCTTTTCTAAAAGTGAATGTCATGGAAAGAAAAAAAAATTGGTGTGGGGCATTCTGGTTTAAAAGAGGAAAGATTCGTAATAATCATACAGTACATGGTTGGATCTTGGTTTATAAAAATTCCTTTAAGAGCTTTTTTTGGTGATAAATAGGGAAACTTGAATGTGGAGTGGATACTCAATGACATTAGGAAGTAACTGTTCATTTTCTTAGGGTGAAATGGTATTGTGATTATGTAGGAGAATATTAGGACTTGTATGCTACAGTCTTTCGGGCTGGTGTCATGAAGTTTGCAACTTACTTTCGCATGGTTCTGTAAACATTTAGATAGGTAAATATATGGATATAGCTATAGATAAAGCAAACATGGCCAAATGTTAATAATTACTGAATTTAATTGGTAAATATGTACTTGTTCATTATACTATTCTTTTAAGTTTTCGAGTGCTTGAAAATGTTTGCATAAAAAATGTGGCTAGAAGGAGATAACACTAATAAACTATACCCGACTTGCTCCTTCCTCCCATCTCAAATGTCTAACTATTGATGGGAGCACTAATGAGCTACAGAAATGATTAAATATTAGGCATTAGGAAAAGAGCAGTAGCTGTGCAGTTTCCAGAAATTGGAGAATTATTCCTCAACTTGTTACATTTCCAGAGCAACAAGTCAACATTTAAAAATGGAAATTAGAAATATATTTGGTTGGATTCTAGAGTTTCTCATATTATACCCTCACTTACTTTAACTGACAGTAATTTGACAGCAACAAAAAACATTTTGTAGTCAGTGTTGACTTTTTCTTAAAGCCTGCTAAGCCCCAACCCCCAGCCCGGCCTCCACCTCCTGTGCTTCCGGCAAATAGAGCTCCTCCTGCTACTGCTCCAGCTCCAGTGGGGACAGGCACCGCCCCGCCGGCTCCGTCACACACTCCTGGTTCAGCAGCTCCCCCTCCACAGGCCCAGGGACCCCCATATCCTACCTATCCAGGATATCCCGGGTAAGGCTGCAACTGAATATCTGCATGAATTGGCTAATGTTTCTAGCTCTGGTTAGCCTTTTAAAAAGGGTTACCCCTTCTCTAATGGAGGTGTCATGAATGAATAAGCTGCATTGTCAGTTTACACAGAAATGAAAATAATTTTATAGGCACTTATCTGAGCAATTGAATAGCTATTTCCCAGGCTTATTTATGTTTTTAGTTTTTACGTCTTCATCTTAAATCTTTTCTGTATGGAATGTAGAATGTGTTTCCTTGGTCATCTTTATTTTGGTGATAAAGGGATAGGTGCCTTTTCTGAACTTAGCAAGACTGATAAGGCCTTGCTAAGTACCTGTACTTTGAGATATTGACATTCTGACAGGCTGTTGAACACGACTCTAATTACGGCATGTACTTTCTTAAAGAACAGCTTTCTTTGTGATAATTTTTTAATCTTAAAAATCCAGACATTTGACTACCTCTTAAGATGTGCTCCAGACTTTACTTTGTAAGTATATTCTGTCTTCCAAATATTAAAACTTCGTTAATGGTGAATTTATGTGCGTTACAGTGAGTATTGAATTCTGTGAATCAGGAATGTACTTAGGTTGGTACATTAAAAATTAAGGGTCTTCATTTTTATTCCTTGTTAATAGTTGAATATTTAGTCTTATTTCCATTACAGTATTATTTTCTGGATAGTATTAAATATTCGATATTCTTTTATCTCAAGTATTAACAGATAGGAACACTTTTTTTCTAATAAGTACCTTGAAATAGCGGGTTTTTTTCTCCCTGGTGTTCTCTGCTAGTCTGAGAAATAGAGAAAAATTACTTTCTTGAAAAAACTTGGTTTTAGAATAATAGTTACATTTCATTTTCCAGTATTTGATTTACCAACCCTTTTTTTTGTTTGTTTGTTTTCTTTTCATCAGGTATTGCCAAATGCCCATGCCCATGGGCTACAATCCTTACGCATACGGCCAGTATAATATGCCATATCCACCAGTGTATCATCAGAGCCCTGGACAGGCTCCATTCCCAGGACCCCAGCAGCCTTCATACCCCTTCCCTCAGCCCCCACAGCAGTCTTACTATCCACAGCAGTAATATGTCAGCTCAGAAGCTCAGCTGGTTCAGTTCAAAGGGAAAGAAGTACCAACCCTGCAATAAGTGTACTAAACTCTATGTTCTGGTTAATATAACATACTCTGTTATACTGAACACAGTGTATAATTTCTGTCTGTGGCTGAAAGCTAAAAACTGTGCCCCAGTTCCACATTTGATTGCACACTGAGAGATGCTGCTGTTGCAGTATAAACACTATAATAGGTATAATAGGATTTGAAATAAATTACATTTCAGCTCATAGAAGTTGAAAATGAGAAATTAAACCCACAAGTGAAACGTTTGAAATTATTATACTTATGTCTACATAAGACGTGGTTGGGACATCAGATACTTACAATGATGGTTTAAGTACTGATATTCAAGAAAACTAAGTTTTCTTTCTCTTTTGGTTTATCAGTTTGGCTTAATTTCCATTATACTATTTTGCATAATCAAAGCATTGTAAATCTTATAATTTAAAAATAAATTACTTAAGAACAGTTGTCATTGTTATGTTTTGTCATTGATTCTCATTACTGTCTAATTTCTTTCTGGTATTAGTCTCTCATTTTATATGTACATAAGTTAAACAGATAACTGTTTCAGTGCATGATTAGTGCAAGTTAATAGGTTTATAGGAAAACCAAAAGAATAGTACCATAATTTATCTTTCATATGCTGATTAGTAAATTAATTTTGACATTTATTTTGAAAAGTCCTATAATGTGGAAGTAACAGTTGCTACCAAAGACTATTCAAATAAATATACAAATTAATATGTATATTTAAAGTTGTATTAGCCTCTCCAAGAAATTGATACAAATTCTGATAATAATTTTTTCCCTTTTTTTCATAACCTATTTAAAATAAATACATCTTATTGACAGTACTGTCTAATGTAATGGAATTGTTCAAAGAAAATTTGCTGTACCCTTCTATTCCTTTTTTCCACCTTACTGTCTTAACTTAGTAACATTTAATGCATAATGTATATGAGTCGATCTCAGCCCTTTCATTTTATGCTCCTAAAATATTAGATTATTTTATAATTCAGGGAGCGTACAAAACAATTGTTGGGAGCATATGCCAATTCTGGAATAGGCTGTATATTTAATATTAAGCTCTGCTGTTAGGATAATTAATCACTGTATAAACCTCAGTAAAAATAGTGAGACATCCATCTTGGAGTGAGTAAATGAGAAAGGTATGAGTTGTCTAATCTGTTTTGTGTGAGGTTCATTTCTGAACACATCAGGCATATGAGCAGATTTCCAGTGAATCTGTTTATGTTTATTTTCTAAGTTTTGATGCTCACCATTTCTTGCATTATTGTTACATTTAAATGATACTGTCATTTGGTCCACTGTTCTTTTCATTGACCTTCTGGGTTTATATTTTTAAATGTTGGACTGGAGGTGTGATTGTAAAAGGGAGTGCATTGGTTAAAAAACATATGTACATTTAAAAAATCTTACTTTGTTGTTGTACGTAGAAAACATGAAGGCATGTTACAAATGACCTTTCCATGGAATATTGAAATTGGTTTAAAGTCCAATAGTATGGCAAAAGTAGTTTTTTACATATGATAGCTAAATTTTATTAATGTGGAATCATCAAACTATGACATAGGCTTTTTTGACACTTATGTAAAAGGCATTAAAGTTCTACATTCTTATTATTCTTATTATTCATGGTATCCTATACTATCATGAGATACTCAGAGTTAGGGTGTTCCAAATTGCTAGTTTATTCTTACTAATGCAGAAAAAAACAAAAAACAAATTGGCCTGAATATTCTCTTGGGGAAAGAAGGCACTAAGAAGAGTAAGAGCATCAGAGGGGCAAAAGAGGTTATAAGGCCACTTAGTCCATTCTATGTGCTAAGCTAGGCCTGCTTCTAGAGAGCCACGGGAAAATTGTTCAGAAACTGTTAGAAAGGAGGCTCCAAAGCCCCAAGTGGCAGCCTCTTCCATCATGCCTGACTCCCTCAAAGACTTTTTTTACACAGTAATGCAGACCCATTCTCTGATCAGTTTGCTCATCCTTTAGGTAACTGTGGATGCCTTTTTTGGTCACCTGTGTCTGGGTACAGATGACCAGATTTCTGCAGCCCTTCATTGCTGGGGCTGTCCTCATAGCCTTTCTAGTTTCATTAGGGTAGCTCATGGTAAGAAATTTCTGTTAGTCTGTTTGCATTGTAACAAACAAGGGAGCCCCCACTGGGATTATGTTTGTGACTAGACTTTCTTGTCCTTTGCTTAACTTCTTATATTCCACAGAATACCCTAAAAAGGTGTTACGGACAATGGTATTTATCTAGAGGTAGGAAGGTGTCAACTCTGGCTTAGGTATGTTGTTACCTATGTTTATAATTAGACTTTTTGATAATTTTCCTAAACTAAAGAAACCATTCCCAGACCATTTTAGTTTGGGTTTGGAATACTGTTTTTAAAAGGGCTGCAAGTAATGAAGCTCTGCATGGAGGAGCTAGTCAGAAGTGGGGGAAAAGCCTCACTTCTCCTATTTCTTGTTCCTAGACAAGACAAATAGCTTGACTTCTCAGTCTGGTGTAAAGTATTGGTCTACTCCTATGTCCTTTGATTTTTATTCTCAGTTAAGAAAAACAGTTATATGTCACTACAAACCAGTCAGTCTTTGTGAGACATTCCTGTACCCATACCCCCCGGTTTCTTCCCAGTTTATAATCTCTCCTTCCCCAAGTGTAAGTAGTTAACAGAAAAAAAGAACAAGATTTCACAGAACCTTCTGTACCTGACACTCTATCCCAGTCAGCAGCCTTTCTAGTTAAAACATTTTAAAAATGTTTCCATTAGAGCTTTACAAAGTTTGCAAAAGTGCTTTATACACATTTTCTAATTTCATAAACATGATAAAATGCAGTTTAAGTAGGTTTCAGTTTGCTAATGGGGATTTTTTTTCTTTTAATGATTGTATATCTTGAAGAATCTTGCTACAACCTAGTGGCATCTCTCTTTCTCTCTTTGTAAACACTTCTGCAATTATTAGTTGATTCACAGTACAGAACAGGATACAAAGTAGGGAAAAACTGCTATAGGGTTAAAATTACTAGAATAAAAATAGACTGTAGAACTAAATGGTTGATTATAAGATTTACATGGAAGAGCTAAGAAGGAAAAATTATATTTTTAAAGAAAAAGAGAATATTCAGGCTTTATTTCTGGTATGAAGTTTATATTTTTTAAAAAAATCCTATATTATCACACCAGAGATTTTAGATTCTTTTCTGGTTACAAACACTGCTGGTAGTTGGATTATATTTTTATTGTATTCATTTCTCTTAGGGGGAAAATTGTAAAGCAACAAAAAGGTTCCAGATGAATGTATCCTAGAAATAAAAGTTGAAAGATTCTTACTTCCTTGGAGTATGAATTCTTATTTGAAGTGTTTATCCTTCAGCTTTATAGTTTCTGCAATTTTGCATTTTCTGCATTTGACAAATGGTGGTTTGGGAAATAAAAAAA
>ML101453.1:16749-28214 GCA_003697995.1 Taxidea taxus jeffersonii
TTTTTTTTTTTTTTTAAGATTTTTATTTATTTATTTGACAGATCACAAGTAGGCAGAGAGGCAGGCAGAGAGAGAGAGGAAGGGAAACAGGCTCCCTGCTGAGCAGAGAGCCCAACGCGGGGCTCAATCCCAGGACCCTGGGATCATGACCTGAGCCGAAGGCAGAGGCTTTAACCCACTGAGCCACCCAGGCACCCCCATTGTGTTCTTTTTGGATGCATTAGCAAAATTTCTAAATTGTGTGTGCTTGCCTTAGTTATAGGTGTTTAGATGTAGTTATTGGACCCAATTAGATATTTTTGTGTGTGTGGATAATCGAATAGGGAAGTTTCACTTGCAACTTTGTTAAAATTGTAGTTATGTGATCTTTTGATCATTTTTTCTGGTATATTTTGTCCTCTGTTTCCTTTCCTTGTCTTTAATTGGTTGGATTATGTTTTCTCTCTTCTAGTTATTTGGAACATTGATACTTTTCCTACCACACCACCCCCCAGCCAAACCTTGTCTTTAAAAACTTTTTTTATAAACGGGGTTTAGATTGCTATTGTTAATGCATGATTATTTTTGCAGTAGGCATCCTCTCTGGATTATAATAATTGGCTTTTGCTTGCGTTTTGTGTTTCTCTTCAGTTTTATATTACTCAGTTTACAAAATATATTAACATGGCAGAGCTGCGTCTCCTCCCTTTTTCATCTTGGGGTGGCCTTTGAGCATTTAGGATGTTTGATCTTGTTGTCTGTCTTATGTCAAATCCCCTAGTGCTTCCAGTCTTGTGGCTTTTCTGTTACCAGTAAGCACCTGATCCCAGACAAGGGACCCCCATGAAGGGCCAATGCCTTGTTTTTTTTACCAGAACTTAGAAGAAGGGATAAAGAAGAACCTTCACCCCTTCAACCTTCACCACCCACCACAACAGATTGGGCTGCATCATACGTTCTTTTAAAATTTAGTGTTTTTTGAGTAAGTATATACACGTGGTATAAATTACAAGATGTAAGAAAAGGCATTTGATGAAACAATGTCTCATCCAGTTTCCTTCCTTGGAGACAATGTCTGCTACCAGCATGCACAGAGTGCAAATTGTCTTTAGGTTTATCAACTCCCAGCAGCAGATGTGACCTTATGTGGAAGGGAGGCAGTGACCTGTGACAGTTGGATCTAAAACCAAAAGCTGCTTTGGCTTCTCTTCTTTCATGAAGACCAAAGAGTGCCTTTTTAGCTGGAAACTTCACAGACTTAGTTTGAAGTGCAGGTACACCTGGCATTATTTGCACTAATGACATGTCTTAAACAATCACTAATCTCTAATCCCATTATGCTTTATGAGTTTTCATAATTACCCAGAGTAGATCTCACAGTTTTTGACAGTATTTATATTTCAGACTGATAGTTAATTTTTCAGCAAGTAAACTTTTCTAACTTCGGAGCATAGAAAATAAACTGCACCTAAAAGAAAAGAACATAAGCACATTTAATTTTACTTTGTGGTAGACAGCATAATGACCTCCCAAACACGTCTCTGTCTTATTCCTCGGGACCCATGAGTATATTAGGCTGCAAAGTGGGAGAATTAGGGTTGTAGGTAGAATTAAGGTTGCTACCCTGCTGACCTTAAAATAGGTACTTTATCCTAAATTACTGGTGGGCCTTAGTGTAATCACAGGTTGCCTTAAAAGTGAAATGAGGGAGACAGGCAAGGGAGAAACGAATGGCAGCCTGAGAAGGACTCGACTCCATCAACCCTGCTGGCTTTGAAGATGGAGCCACGGGAACACAGCCGAGGAAAGCAGCAGCCTCTAGAAATAGGAAAAGGAGGAAACAGATTCTCCCCTAGAGCTGACAGAGGGGACACTGGTCCACCAACACCTCAACTGTAGCACAGTGAATCTTATTTTGGACTTCTGATCTTAAGAACTGTAAGATTATTAGTTTGTGTTGTCTTTTAAAAAAATACCTTATTTATTTGACAGAGAGCGAGAGAGGAAACACAAGCAGGGGGAGTGGGAGAGGGAGAAGCAGGCTTCCCGCTGAGCAGGGAGCTTGATGCAGGGCGCAATCCCAGGATCCTGGGATCATGACCTGAGTGGAAGGCAGATGCTTAACAACTGAGCCACCACGGCGCCCCTAATTTGTATTGTCTGACGTCACTAAGTTTGTGGTCATTTATTACAGCAGCAATAGTAAGTGAGTTACACTTAGTCTGGTCTATGAACAGGTAGTTTCCCCATTGGGCTCCCTGGGTTATACAGAATATATGACATGCTCTAGCCTCTCTCCTGAGCAGAGAGGTGGAGATCTACAACACAGTGGTGACTCCCCAGAGGACATACAGGCCCAAGTGCCAAAAACCAAAACCAAAATGAACAAACTGGGTTTTTTTCTTGCCTTTTAACACACCTTGTAGTTGTTGAAAGGCGGACATGCTGTATTGGGTAAGAGGAGCTGAGGTAAATAGACCTGTAGTGAGAGGGTTTATATTTTTCTGGTGAGGAGTTAGATTTTGTTTACTGCTTTCTGGAGGACTGTGAGTGCAAGTTTTCTCTAGTGTCCTTGTTTTTTGTTTCTTTTATTGTTTCCCTAGGAACTCCATAAATGGAATCCCAGCCTCCCAGTCCTTGCAGCTGTAGTCCTCTAACTACCTTCGAGCAGTGCGGATGGGGGTCAGGCTGCAGGCGGGAGGAGTGTGGGTTCTAACTTTCACCAGTGCCTCCCAGCACTCCCCCACGCCTTATCAGACGGGACGGCAGGACGGCTGAGGACCCTGGAACCTGGTGGGGGTGGGCGTAGCCCTTTCCCCAAGCTGGTTCGGCTGATGACGCGGCTCCCCCTGCGGGCAGGCAGAGAACGGAACAGTCCTTTGGTTCATCTTTTCCCCTGTTGGAAGTCTGAGGAGATTTTCTCAGTCTTCCCCATGGAAACCCGGTGGGGTTCCTGGAGCCGAAACTCATGAAATAGGGGGGCCTTCCATCTAAGCCTGGGCCCTCAGAAGCTTTTACCTCTTGAGCTAGTCCTCGCTGTTTCAATGTTTTGTCCATTCCGGTTTATTTTCCTCCCAGATCCCGGGAGCGGTGATTTCCTGCCTTTGCCTGTTGCTCCAGTCTGGGGCATGTTTGTGTCCCCTGTGACCTCAGTGCTCCAAATGCTCTAAGAAGAATGGTTGGTTTTCAGTTTGTTCAGCCTTTTCTTTGTGTGTGTGGAGTGGTCATATGTCAGAGCAGAAACTGGAGATCAAATGAGCTTTTTGATATAAGCACTGTAGCCTAGGGCACCTGGGTGGCTCAGACGGTGAAGCATCTGACTCTTATTTCCTCTCCCGCCATGATCTCAGGGTTGTGAGGTCGAGCCTTGCACAGGAGTCTGTGCTCAGCAGATTGAGAGCCTCTCCCTCTGCCCCTCCTCCCACTCGTGTGTGCATGTGCGAGGGTGCACACACGTGTGCACTCTTAAAAAAAAAAAAGAAGGGACGCCTGGGTGGCTCAGTTGGTTAAGCAGCTGCCTTCGGCTCAGGTCATGATCCCAGCGTCCTGGGATCGAGTCCCACATCGGGCTCCTTGCTTGGCAGGGAGCCTGCTTCTCCCTCTGCCTCTGCTTGCCACTCTCTCTGCCTGATAAATAAGTAAAATCTTTAAAAAAAAAAAAGAAAGAAAACTCAAGCCTTTCTTAAACTTAGAGAATGATCTCTCTTCCATGTGCTTTTTGAATTGCCTTCTGGAATTCCTATTGTTATGATGCTTGAATCCCCACCCCCACCCCATATGTTTTCTGTGTGCCTGGGATCATGACCCAAGCCAAAGGCAGATGCTTAACCAACTGAGCCACACAGGGGCCCCAGAAATGGTTTTTGTATTAGTTTTAAAAAATTGGCTCACATATTTATGGAGGCTGAGCAGTTCCAGGATCTGCAGTCTCTGGTCCTGAGAACCAGGAAAGCTAATGATAGGAATTCCAGATCAGGAGAAGACATGCCTGCCTCTGAGAACATCAGGCAGGGAGCAGATTCTCTGTGGCTCAGCTTTTTGTTCTCTTCAGGCTTTCAGTGGATTCCATGAAGCCTGCCTGTATCTGGGAGGCAGTCTGCTTTACTCAGTCTACTGGTTCAAGTGTTAATCTCATCCAGAAACACCCTCACAGACACACCCAGAATAATGTTCAACTCCGTGTGGACACGCCCTGGCCCAGTCAGGTCGACAGGTAACATTAGCCGTCAGAGACTTCTAACTCAGAATTCATTTTTCTGCAGCATTTACTCTTCCACACCCCATCTCCAAAGCCTCTTTAATTTGGCTGCTGCAGATATATTTTGTTGCTGTCTTTACCAGTTTCACGTTTCCCTCCATGGCCAACTGCTGCTGCCTTTCACTGATACCCTGGTAGTTACTCTGTTTCATCTAATAGTGACTTGCTCAGCATCGACTTTACAGTTCAGCTTGTAGGCACGCTACTGTGTCTTTCAATAATAATTCATTACGCTTCATAAGAACCCTATGAAAGTGATATTATTTGATTCACACTCCAAACAGAGGAGTCGCTGGCTGTGGATAAGTTGAGCCACTCGTCCGCGGTGACATGGCTGCCTCGTAGGTGAGCTGGGCCCGGGCTCTCACTCACCTGTTGGCCTCTGATCTCAATATCTCTAAGGAAAAGCAGTGCTTCCTCTTCTGTGTTGCTGTTGCTGCAGCCGCCAAAAATAGCTAACGGTTATTGAGTGTCTGTCATATTCCAGGTCCTCTTCTAGGCATTCAAAATCCACTGCCTTATATGAACAACCACTTACGAGGTGGCCACTAGCTTCCCCCCAGTTTACAGGAGAGGCAGGAACAAGGCTCAGAGAGACTGAGTCCCGGGGGCTGGCGCGTCATGGAGCTGAGCCCCCATCGAGATGAAAGTTAAAGAGTTTCTGAAGTCTCCCCTGTTGCTTGGAGTGTGTTTTATAAGAGGGCATTTGCTCCCGTTTCTTACACGCATCTCTCTCTCTCTTTTTTAAAAAATTTTATTTATTTATTTGACAGACAGTGAGACAGGGAACACAAGCAGGGGGAGTGGGATAGGGAGAAGCAGACGTTCCGCTGAGCAGGGAGCCCGATGCAGGGCTCAATCCCAGGACCCTTAGATCGTGACCTAAACCAAAGGCAGACGCCAACATGCTTCTATGTCTATACCCATTTTCTTCTCCCTAGTAATTAAACATTGTATGTTGAGAGACTCCTTATTGTTTGAGGTCCTGGGATACAGCTGTGCCCGCAAGGAATTTCTATTCTAGGAGAGTGAAGTTGACCTGGGAACAATGGTGGGCTTAAGGTGGGTGTTACATTATGAATTTGTGTGAGTGTGCTCTCCATGTTTTCCTCCCTGTTTTCAGCTCCAGCCAGCCAGCCAAGCCCTTTATTCTGTTCAGGGGTTGTATGCTGTGTGGGGTGCAGACTCCCTCTGGTGTCTCTGGGAGCAGGAGATGAAGGAAGTGGCAAAATCTCAGAGAAGTTAGCTCTTTGGTGTAGAGGGATCGCAGCTTTCCCAGAGAGGGTCTTGCAGCATGTGAAGTGGGGTGTCCATGAGGCTGGGCGGCATGGCGTGGGGACCCCGGACCTGGCACCACCTTGGGCATTTGTATGGGGAGCCAGTAATGGCTGAGACTGAATTCCTCGCCAGCCTGTGGCATGGGCTTTACTGAGTAAACAAATGGATGTTCCTTGGCCACCTGGCACGGTTAGCTGTGGTTGACAGCCACCTATCGCTGCATCGGACCATCCCTGGGACAGCAAAGGATGTTTATGCTGTGCACCCCCGCACTCATGGTCTCAGGCAGCACTGCATTCATTTGGGTGGGTTGGCTGGGATCCCGCTGGAGGACTGGCCAGCAGAAGTAAGGGGGCTCTCAGAACCTTAGTCCGGTACGGGATGAAACGGGGTTTAAAAGACTAAATGGTTTTGTGCACTGGTTAGATACGGGGGCTGGGAGAGTGGAGAGGAGGTAAGTCACGTGTGTGGCATGGCTGAGGAGACTGATGTTTCGCATTCCCAGCAGGCGGGGTGCCCCGTGCCTGGGAGGTAGGTACCTGGATCTTAACATGGCCCTAGTCTGGTCATACCATGGAAGGCGTAGGCCAAGCGGTTGCACAAATTGTGGGGACAGCTATTCTGTGGTAGAAATGAGCCCACTAGAAACCATGAGTGTTTTGGGGAGATAAAACTCTGGCTTGGTCCCGGGAGAAGTCTTTTAGTCTTACTTGGGCCCTGTCTGAGGTGCAGGAGATGGGTGGCCAAGAGACCATGAAGCCGCAAGGGTGAGGTCCTCATGTCCCCGGGCTCTTGGAGCAAAGTTTCAGTTGCTGAGACCTGCTCCTTAGAGCCAGCGCAGGCCTTCAGAGCACACAGTTGGCTGTTGAAAGGCGTCTGCACCTACGGATGAGTTGAGAGGGTGTGGAAGGCCCTTCCTTGGAGAGTTCTGGAATTTACAAGCGAGGCCTGTACATTCACAGTAGGTGTTGCCTGACTTGAGTGGCACATCCCATCCCAGGTTCTGACAGACCCTCACCTCATACCTCCCAGCCACCAGTGCCATAAAGACTGGGTACTAGCGGGTGAAGGGAACCAGTTAACGAGGCTGGTTTTGGTGGCTCCACAGCAGGTCCTGATAGAGTAGGCCAACAAATGGAGATGTGCTTCAGACTCCTGGGAAATGGGTTGTGGAGCCTGAATCTTGGGTGAGGGTGACCCTCAGTCTGTCCTTGGTGGGGTGGCCTGGATGCTGTGGGGAGAGATCTGCTCAGGAAAGACAGTGAGGTGAGCCAAGTGAAACTGTCCTCAGACAGGTCCTGAAGAGGTGGTCCTGAAGAGGCACAGCATGTGCATGGAGGACACATGGGGTATTGAACAGGGTTTTCAGCCCTAGAGAAAAACTGTAGTTGGTGAAATGGCTGAGGAGAACTTGGAGTGGGATTCAGGGTGGGTGTACTGAGTGTGGCCAGTCATGTTCCTTCCTGTGATATCTAGATGAGCCAGAGAGACTTCCCCTCATTGTGTGTGTGTGTGTGTGGGGGGGGGGGAGGTATTGGTGTTTGTTGGGAGACAAAGGCAATGTTTGGGAAGTTCCAGGGGTGAGAAAGGGCAGCAGGTGAGAGAACTCACTGGGCAGTAGAAGGCCCCAAGAGGGTTGTAGGCAGAGGAGTGATGTGGTGGGATGAAGTTTAGACAGCTCAGTGGGGAGAAGGGACACATTTGGACTTGTTGTGGAATTGCTTGGTCGATTAGAGGCTTGTGGAAAGTGGACCAGACCCTCTAGGCAGGAGGTCCCTGGTTGCCATGTTTGTTGGGTCATTCTCCATGGGGAGCCCTCTGCTGACCTCAGTCCTGCTCTCAGGACTTTCCCACGTTGTCTTTCCCAGAAGCATTGATGGGACTGAGGGTTGCCCTGTGGACTGGCTTCCCCTTCAATTTATCATTCCAAGGAGTGGCTATCACGGGGGTCCATTGGGATTGGGGTCCTTCCCACTGAGGCAGCTGTTGAGGCAACAGATCGATTATACTGGCCCTCTCCCTCTGATTGAGGATTCTAAAGAGGCCTTGGCATGTGGGCCCCTCAGCTGGCCTAACCCAGGCTTTCCCCTGTCGCCGTGCAAACCAGGCCTGCCACCACTGAGGGGTCATGTATGGATACCCTCACTGATTAGACATTGATTAGGGGTCACATTTAGAAGGCAGGATGTGCAAGACTGGGCAAAAGAACATGACACTGAATGGAGGTGCATCTCCCCTAGAACCCACAAGCAGTAGGGTTGGTAGAAGAAGAAAAAATGGAATATTCCAGCAGCGGATTAAATTACTAACAGGTAAAATCACCTTGGCGGGGCAAGGGGACTAAAGTCCAGTTTCAGCTTTAATACATTTGAATGGTTGTGGCCCCACAGACCACACTGGAGACCCCTGCCGAGGCACCCAACACCGTGAAGGTATGGAACTTGAGGGAGATAGCTGTTGCCCTGACTCTCACCGAGGATGCTGAGAACAGCGAGTCCCATTGCAACTGGGAAAGGTTGTACCTACGGGAATGTGCAAGGGGATGTCCCTCCAGGTTGGGTGAGGTGCTTTGCACTAGGGAGAGGGGGAACTGCTCCATCGATCCCTGGGATCCCGTTGTCTTGCTGTAGCCAGACCTGCTGAAACACACTATACGTGATACACATATATACACAACCATTTGGCCGCTGTCTTTGTTCCCTCCCTTGGCCTGGAAGCCTTTATCACACAAGTAGAAGCCCTTGCTGAATTCACCCGGTAAGTCTTAGATGAGAGCCAACGAAACCTCTCTTGACTAAACACTGAAACGTTTTTAATGAGAAAAGCTGTCTTCCAAGATAGGATGGCCTTGGACATTGTTGCTGCCTCACAAGGAGGCCCCTGTGCCGTCATCCCAACCGAATGTCGTGCTCATACCTGATGAGTCTGCGGATGCATTTTTCTTATCACATCTCATGAGGACATAAGTGGATGCCCTGAGGGATCGGATCATTATTTTACTCTGTTTTCTTACACGTGCCTATATTGTTGCTATGGTATCTGCCTCCACTGCAGCCCGAGGGCCTCAAACCAGCCATTTCCATGCTGACTGAAACTCTTTGCCACCACTCAGGGCCCATTGTGGAGTAAGGGGGATTGTAGGATTGGAAGAGTGGGTCACGGGGTACAATTTTGGAGGCGTTCATCCAGTTGATCCATGAACTGGAGAGGGCACTCAGAATCTCCTCACCTCCTCTCGCCTCGAAATGTACATTCCGCCCACTTTTCTCACCCTGGGAGCCATTTTCAAGGATGCAGCTGTAACAGGGCAGTGAGACCCTCTGGACGGTATAAGCTAGCTGAACCCTGTGAAGGCCTCTTGAGAAGCCATCAGATTCCGGTCGTGGGTGTGGAGATCCACTCATTTTGCAGCTGCGCAAGACAAGCCTCGTAAATTCCTTGGCTTGTCCACCTGCCACATACCGATCTGGGGTGCTCGGCCTCTTCCTACCCTCTGAGTATGAGGGGACAGTTTCGGATTTCACCCGGGAAGCTCCTGGCTTTACAAACCAACAGGGATTGGAGACTTGGTAGTAACAACCGGACTGCCCTGGGCTGCAGTCCTGGCCTTCCCACTAGCTGGCTGTGTTATTCCGAGCACGACACTTCTGCGGTCAGCTCCATTGTTTCCTCATTGCTGAAACAGGTAATAATCCCTCCCTCAGAATGGCAGAATGCCTGAAAGACAGCCCTGGTAGATGCTCCAACACTTGGCCGTTTTGATTATTACTAGCGTTAGCAGTTGGCTGGACAGTGAGGTATTGCGGGCCAGCATCCCCAACAAGACAACCCGAAGTCAGGACAGTTAAGACAAAGCAGCACTGACATCCTGTTCTGCGGCTTAGACAGGACACACTGACATTCTGCTTTGCAGCCTTTGCAGAAATGACTTCTGCAAAACGTTCTAAAAGAAGACAATTATCCCCAACGCACTGTCACTCTCATGGGCAAGGGGTGGTTAAAACATAAGCCCCTAGATGTCAGCAAAAAAAGACCATCCCTGCTTGATATGAACCTAATATCAATAGGTAGATGCATGACCAAAGCCCTGATTGGCACGACTCAGCACACCCTGATTGCTTAAGATAGTTCTGCAAAAGAGCTCATAAAAACTCCCTAAACTTAGAAACTCCAGAGGTAACCCTCTTGGGCTGCCCCCCCCCCCCCGCTCCAGGAGCTTTGTACAATCGCTCAGTGAACTCTGCTCTGCTGCCCACCACTCTTCGTCTAGTCTACCTCTTCATTCTTCCACGTGGTGTGACCGAGAACCGCGGGCACCAGCGGAGTAGAACTCCTGCATCACTAGCACAGGCAAACGTCCCCTAGCCTGTGGGGAACTGGGTGGGATTGTTGCCTTCTATGACTTCTGGTTTCTCTCTGCTTGATCTTGCTTCCTTTCCCTGCATGTTTGGGCCAGGCCAGGTCAGAAGCTAGTGCTTCTGGCTTTTAGACCAGTGTCGTTTCTGTTACATTAAACGTGTTGGACAGGCCGTTTTCTTCAGCATCCCTAGTTCTCACACACCCTGGTGATAACAATTGCATTTTTGCGTCGGAGGCACTAGAAACTGGCAACCTTGCCTCCTTAAGCGAAGCTGCTCACTGATTAGATTAAGCTAGGTTAGACTACCTGGGCTCCGCCGACCCCGAGGGGTCTGTGGATGAACTCAGGAGACCCATGCACTGGAATGGGGAAGAGCTGGAGCTGGACCTCTAATTGAAATACAGAATTTCCTTCAATTATAAATGACAATAAAAGGTCAAACACTGAACTTTGTAGTAGTATCAGAACCCATAACTTTGTTACTCCCGGAAATCCTAGCTATTTGCATATTGTGTCACACTTGTCCCTGATTTCTCAAAATATCATTTATTCTCATCACTACTTTTTATTTATGGTAGCAAGCCTTTTGGTAATAAGGCTTTGCTATTTATTGTGTTAAAGAAGCATATATATTTATACAGCCCCCATTTATTTAATAATTGGGTGAACAAATATAGATATAATTGGTTTTCCTTGTAATTATATGTATTTTGCCTTATGAATTTGGGAAAAGGTCCCTTGGCTTTACTTACCAGTATGGTTTATGGCACAAAAACTTTTATGAATTTCAAGCAGTGGAAAACTTTCTGGGTAAGAGTAGCAATTCCCAGTTAGACCACAAGAGGGAAATATTTCCCCACTTATGTTTTAGAAGAGCCCAGCAGGGAATTTTCTGTATTCCTTTTTAACTCTTGTTCTAAAATTGGTTCAAGTTTTCGTCCTTACTGTTAACAATGTAATTCGGGCCCTGTCATGAGGCTCTGTAGTTGAGACCTTGCCAAGAGCTGAAGCATTCTTGTTCGATGAATCCGGGCAGATGTGCTATGAACAAGAGAGCCTCCCAGGCCTAGCTGAGAACTGAAGTTGAGTGCCCAGGTCTCTTTTGCTGTCTTCCCAGCCCCTCCCTGCCCCTCCACCCCCCCCAATCCCAGGCTTGTAAAGCGGAGGGTACACTGGGTCTGTTATTCTAGTAGATGCAGACCCTCGGTCAGAAACACAGCTGAAAGTTTGCCAAGCACTCAATGGCTGTTAGGAGAAGGTGCTGTGTTTGTGTGGGAGGGAGGAGGGGACCCAAATCTAACACAAATCTGAGGCCTGGGCCAGGCTGGCCACTTGCTTATGCAGTGGTTGCCCCCAGGGCTGATTTTAATGGGAACCGTTTAACACGTTCCTTGTCCTTTGGCCACAACAGCAGGTGGGCCACTGTATATTTTTAAGGGCTCAGAATGGAGGTCTAGGGTGTCTAATTGCAAAGGGCGGCAGCCACTTACACGAGTCAGCATGGAACCAAGGAACAGCTCTGCAAGCTCTCCCTAGAGCTGAACTGGGTCAGGCTGAAGAAGCACCAGCAAGAGGTCTCTGTGTGTGTGT
>ML101453.1:33214-50577 GCA_003697995.1 Taxidea taxus jeffersonii
GGGGCTCGATCCCTGGGATCATGACCTGAGCAGAAGGCAGAGGCTTTACCCACTGAGCCACCCAGGTGCCCCTTAAATATATATTTTTAAGATTTTATTTATTTATTTGACAAAGATCACAAGTAGGCAGAGAGGCAGGCAGAGAGAGAGAGAGGAAGATAAGCAGGCTCCTTGCTGAGCAGAGAGCCCGATAATTCGGGGCTCGATCCCAGGACCCTGGGATCATGACCTGAGCCAAAGGCAGAGGCTTTAACCCACTGAACCACCCAGGCGCCCCGAGGTCATATGTTTCTTAAACTATTGAGAAGTGGCATTTGGTTTACAGATTCTGTGGCTGGCAGAATTAACTTGTGTTGAAAAAAATGGAACCATGTTGTTATCTTCCAACCTCCCTTCAACTATGGAAAAAGAAGAAAAGCTCTTTCTTTCCTTTGATTTCAGAGTCCTGCTGGGCTCCTTTTCTCCTGTGTATTTGTCTGTGAGCCCAGTTCCTTCCTGATGAGACCAGGGTACTGGGACAGGGGCAGAGGCTGCAGCAGGAGTGTGGACACGGTGGGTAGACATGAAGTTTTCATTTGGAACTTGGGTGAGCGAGTGGTGTGTGCACTGCCCTTACCAACTAGGGAACCATTTTGGACAGAAAAGAAAGCAAGCGGGACATCTGGGTGGCTCAGTCGGTTAAGTGGCCAACTCTTGATTTCGGCCGAGGTCATGTCTCCAGGGTCCTGGGATCAAGCCCTGTGTTGGGCTCCCTGATCCGTGGGGAGTCTGCTTGTCCCTCTCCCTGTGCCCCTCCCCCTGCTCGTGCTCTTCTCTCTTTCTCTCTAATAAATAAATAAGATCTTTAAAAAAAAAAAAGAAAACAACCATAACAACCAAACCTGATATTTTTGACCCTTCAAAAATTTTTGCTCCACATTCAGGAAAGCTGGGAAACATGATGTTTTCCTTGGAAAAAGCAGTTGCCATTTCTTCCAGAATGCTGAGAGGCAGCGTTCGGTGGCTTGGGGGCTGGGGCCAATGCCGCTTGCCTTCAGGCTGCTGAGTCCAAGCTGAAGAAGGAACCAACGGGTACACTTCAGGACGCGCTTGTCTCCAAAAGGCTGCTTCCTAAAACTGCTAATTGTGCATGTTAAACAAGAGCCAGAGGCTCCGGGCAGCCTCTCCGACTCCTCTTTGCAGATGTTTTATGGAGGTGATTTAAACCCTAAACTCTTCCCTTCCTCCCTCTGGTGAAGGATCTCAGTGTTATCAACTCATTAAGTCATGTTCCCGTTATTTGCCTGCTGCTGCAGTCCTCGATTTCAATAAAGTGGCACAGCACCATAGGGGGATGCTAGAGTCACAGAGGGGGCCTCGATGAATGATCAGCAGTCATGGCGACTTGGCCAATTTAAGAACAGCATGTAAGGCGAAAATGGGAAGCAGCATCTGAAGTGCTGATGAGGAGCAACTTTCTTGAGTTCCCATCCTCTGGCTCCACGTGAGGCTGGGGGCGGAGAAGGATGAGCGCTTAGCATCCATCTGGTGCTGGGTACGGAGATTCTCTGTGCTGCTCTGGGGTGTGGAATGTTGGGATATTTATTCTGCAGCCATCTCAGTGGCCTGCCCAGGGAGTAAGCAGTCTTATGGGAGAGGTAGTGGGACAGTTACAGTAAGAAGAGCAACACAGCAAGAAATGTCGTGACAAGGTGTTGCTCTGAACAGGGTTCAGGGATGCTGGACGTCTACACTGGTAACACAGAAATATGCATTTTGTTCTGCTGGGTTGGGGAAGGTCAGAGAGAATGGGATGGTCAATGGCCACCTGTCAGAGGTCCCCAGGAACACACACGTAGTTAAAGTTGTGTTCGTAACTTGCCATACAAAAGGAGAACACATATGGCAGACAAGCATGGAGGGTCTGGGTCAGAGGAGGCTTGGAGGGGCTTAATAGAGGATGTGGGCTTGTGTTTGGTGATTTGACTACAAGGAAATAAGGGATATTTTCTGGAATAGTGTTGTTAGAAAGTGGGGCAATTTGGTAATTGGACATTTTTTATTTTATTTTTAAATTTTATTTTATTTTATTTTTTCAGTGTTCCAAGATTCATTGTTTATGCACCACACCCAGTGCTCCATGCAATACGTGCCCTCCTTAATACCCACCATCAGGCTCACCCAACCTCCCATCCCCCTCCCCTCCAAAACCCTCAGTTTGTTTCTCAGAGTCCACAGTCTCTCATGGTTCATCTCCCCCTCCAATTTCCTCCAACTCCCTTCTCCTCTCCAACCCCCATGTCCTCTGTGTTATTCCTTATGCTCCACAAGTAAGTGAAACCATATGATACTTGACTCTCTCTGCTGGACTTATTTCACTCAGCATAATCTCTTACAGTCCCGTCCATGTTGATACAAAAGTTGGGTATTCATCCTTCCTGCTGGAGGCATAATACTCCATAGTATATATGGACCATATCTTCTTTATCCATTCGTCTGTTGAAGGGCATCTTGGTTCTTTTTACAGTTTGGTGACTGTGGCCATTGCTGCTATGAATATTGGGGTGCAGATGGCCCTTCTTTTCACTACATCTGTATATTTGGGGTAAATACCCAGTAGTGCAATTGCAGGGTCATAGGAAAACTTTATTTTTAATTTCTTAAGGAATCTCCACACGGTTTTCCAAAGTGGCTGCACCAACTTGCATTCCCACCAACAGTGTAAGAGGGTTCCCCTTTCTCCACATTCTCTCCAACACTTGTTGTTTCTTGCTTTGTCAATTCTTGCCATTTTTAACTGGTGTAAGGTGGTATCTCAATGTGGTTTTGATTTGAATTTCTCTGATGGCTAATGATGATGAATATTTTCTTCATGTGTCTGTTAGCCATTTGTATGTCTTCTGCCCATTTTTTGACATGGTTATCTGTTTTTTGAGTGTTGAGTTTGAGGAGTTCTTTGTAGATCTTGGATATCAGCCCTTTATCTGTAGTGTCATTTGTGAATATCTTCTCCCATTCTGTGGGTTGCCTCTTTGTTTTGTTGACTGTTTCCTTTGCTATGCAGAAGCTTTTTATCTTCACGAAGTCCCCAAAGTTCATTTTCACTTTTGTTTCTTTTGCCTTTGGAGACATGGTAACTGGACATCTTAATACTTTCGATCTAGGAAGTGGGAGGAATGGAGTGGGGTTAGAGATATCACTGGAAAAGAAGCAATAGAGATTCATGTTGGGATGCCTGCATGACTCAGTCGGTTAAGCATCTGCCTTTGGCTGAGGTCAGGATCCCAGGGTCCTGGGATTAAGTCCCACATCAGGCTCCCTGCTCAGCATGGGATCTGCTTCTCCCTCTGCCCCTTCCCCATTCATGCTCATACTCTCTCTCTCTCCCTCAAATAAGTAAATAAAATCTTTTCCAAAAAAATATTGAACACTGTAAAAAAAAATCAAGGTCATGTTAATAAAGAAGGGAAGAACAGACCTTGTATAAGAAGCTGGCAATGTCTGGCATACTCATCTTTTAGATTTTACATTGCAAAATTCTTGGGGGCTGATCTGGCTAAAACAGAACTCTTCTCCATGTTGGGAAGGGGGTAAGAAGCCGATGAGGTAAAGTTATTTACAAGTGAATTAATATTTGCTTAAATGAGTATGATCATTCTAGAGTGTATTGATTTGTTTTCATTTTGCAAATTTTTAAGAAAGATTTTATTTATTTATTTATTTGTCAGAGAGAGAGAGAGAGAGAGAGAGAGAGCACCAAGCAGGCAGAGTGGCAGGCAGAGGCGGAGAGAGAAGCAGGCTCCCCACTGAGCAAGGAGCCCGATGCGGGACTCGATCTTAGGACCGTGGGATCATGACCTGAGCTGAAGGCAGAGGCTTAACTGACTGAGCCACCCAGGCATCCCTCATTTTGCAAATTTTTAACCTATAAAAATAAGTTGGAAATTTAAATAGACACTAATGGTAATTTGCCTATAGGCAATTTTTTTTCTATGTCACATATCAGATTTATTGATGATACATCAGTTGGGGAAAGAGATAGCAGACTGGGATCCAATTCTGTTTGTCAAATCCTGGTTCAATTGGAGGTATAATTTGGCTACCAATATAAAAGTTTGGAAAATACCAATGGAAGCTTTCTGTGAGCATCAATTGGCTATGCAGAATTTGTAATACTAAGTATTGTGTATTTTATTATGATTTGTCAATTGTATGCTAAACATCTTTTATGGTAATAGCAATTTGTAATAAACTTACATTCATATACACATGCAGGCATTTATTTTCTTCACAGAGCCCATTGTTTAGTACTTGCCAGTATATTATTGACAAGCACTGACATGTTCTTTAATTCTCTTATTTAATTCTACAACAAGTCTTTGAAATAGGTATTATCTTCTCTTTGTACATATGGAGAATGAGGCCCAGAAGAGTTTGGAAACAGTACCAATGACATGCAGCTGGCACAGAAGTGGTTGGGTTGGGATCTTAGGTATATTCTGGTCAAAGCCTTGGCTTTCTTATTGACACCACTCTCACAGTGACATTAAATATTTAATGAATTTAGTTACTTGTGCTAGGCTCTGGCCTCAGTAGCCTCTTCCATGAGAGGAGAATGATACCATTTATACCTCCTCAGAACCATCATAAGGATCAAAAGTGAAAATAATTTGTAAACTTAAGGTGCTAAAGCAATATATAATTATTTACTGAAGAGTTAGACATTTGAGGTAGCCAGAAGAGCTTTATTATCCTGAGTCTGACTCGGGCTCCTTGAAAATGAACTTTTCCTTATATTACCTGAAAAACAGAATGGGATTTCATTTCCTTTTGGGAATGCTTTCTATGACATTTTTTTTTCTTAATGCGTTATACCCAACATTAGGATTTACTCTGGGAGATCTCAATTCCAAAAAGACAAGTTTCTGAATACAGTCTGCTTGGAAAGAAAAGAGTATAGTTGTTTTTCTCTTATTATGCACTAAAATAAAATAATTACAGAGAATAAAATCATCAAGCTCTTGGAACTGAAATTCCAATTCTCACCTTTGTCAAATAGTATTTGTATTTTGTACAAAGAGTCAATGTACAATAGACAAATATAACAATGGGTACGCTCCCTTTGATAGTGACCTGCTCTTCTCCATTTAATATTATTCTGTAGACATGATTTTATGGACTGACAGTTCAACATAGTTTTTAGCAAAATATATTACTCAGATATGTTATAGGTGACATAGGCATTCCCCTTTGCTCAGAAATAGTTTTCAAAATATTTAACAACCAATATGTCATTAACACTGAACAATTGGAATAGACCAGGCTATAGACACAGAGGCATTCTTGGAGGCCCCTGCTGGACCAAGCATCAGATTTTTTGTTGTTGGAATGTAGAGCAGTCCAGGGGTCCATTTGTTAGTGGTTAGGGGATGAGGTGGTGAATATTTACTAAGTGATACAGAAAAGCTGTAACAGTTCAATGACAAGTCTTATCAGTTAACTTATGCTGTGGAAGAAACTATTCCAAAAGGCAGTGACTTAAAAAAATGCATTTAGCTCATTCTGTGCTTTGGTAATTTGTGATTTGGGTACCTTGTCTTTCTTTTTCTTGTTCAATTTTTCTGGCTGGGATTTCCAGTATTATTTTGAATAAGAGTGGTGAGAATGGGCATCCTTGTCTTGTTCTTTTTTTTTTTTTAAAGATTTTATTTATTTATTGGACAGAGAGAGAGCTCACAAGTAGGCAGAGAGGCAGGCAGAGAGAGTGGGGGAAGCAGGCTCCCTGCTGAGCAGAGAGCCCGATGTGGGGCTTGATCCCAGGACCCTGAGATCATAACTGAGCTGAAGGCAGAGGCTTAACCCACTGAGCCACCCAGGCGTCCCCCTTGTCTTGTTCTTTATATTTTTTTCCCCCCAAGATTTTGTTTATTTATTTAACAGACAGAGATCACAAGTAGGTAGAGAGGCAGGCAGAGGGGGGTGGGGGAAGCAGGCTCCCTGCCAGGCTAGAGTCCAATGCAGGGCTCGATCCCAGGACCCTGGGATCATGACCTGAGTCGAAGGTAGAGGCTTAACCCACTGAGCCACCCAGGTGCCCCGTCTTGTTCTTTGTCTTAAAGAGGAAACGTTTTTAGCTTTTCACCATTGATCTAATGTTAGTTGTGGGCTTGTCATAAAGGGCGTTTATTATATTTAAGTACATTCCCTCTATACTTGCTTTATTGAGACTGTTTGTCATAAATGGATGTTGAATTTTCTCAAAGGCTTTAACTGCATCTATTGAGATGATCATGTAATTTTTATTCTTCATTATATTAATGTGATTATTACATTGATTTGCAGAGGTTGAGACACAATGAAGAACTGAGGCAATGTTGAACGAGGATCATCTACACGAAGCCATCCCTTCAAGACTAGGAGAGGTGTTTGTTTCATCTACTGTATAGATCCAACACAGGGAGTCAAGCAAAATGAAGAAACAAAGGAATATGTTCCAATTGATAGAACAAGATAGAATCTCAGAAGAAAAGCCATAATGAAGCAGAGATAAGTAACTTACCTGAGAAAAAGTTCAAAATAATGTCATAAAGATGCTCACCACATGGGAGGGAAGAATGGATGACACAGTGAGAACTTCAACAAAGAGATAGAAAATATGAGAAAGTACCAAAAAGAAGTTGCAGGGATGAAGAATATAGTAACCAAATTGAAAAATACACTAGAGCGTTCAACAGCAGACTGGATGAAGCAGAAGAAAGGATTGGTCAACTCAAAGATAAGACAGCAGAAGTCACCCAACCAGAGAAGGAAAAAGAAAAAAGGGTGAAAAAAGTGAAGATAGCTTAAAAGACTTATAGGACAACATCAAGTGGGATAATATTCACAACAAAGGATTCCTAGCTCAGCTCTTATCAAAGCAGCCTATTATATTTTTAACAGCTCCCAGTAGCTGAGGATGTGCTATGGCCTGTCAGTGTTTTTATTTAAATTAAAAAAAAAAGCAAATTAAAAAAAAGCCTATCCATTAAGCCATGGTCAGAATGATTAGCTAATAGGTCTTCTTTACAGACAGTCTAAACCTCTGGAACTGTTGCCTCCTCTATGTCCTAGAGGTGGGAGCTATTTAAGCAATATTTCTTCACTGGTTATAGTCCTGTGAGGTCTGGAAGTATAAGCCCCAATATAGAGGTGTCTCCAGATGGCAGTTGCAAAAATCAGGTGCCAGGCAAGGGTGTGACCTCCTCTTTGGGTGACACCAGTCATTACAGTTTCATGGTACCAGGAACCCAAAGTTCCTTAGCTTTCAGAGCCAGGCAATCAGGAGATGCCCCCTAAATGGCAAGTATAAAAATCAGGGCACCAGCTGCTTGTAAAATCTCTCTTCTGGGAGATACTGGTCCTGGAACATGTCAAAGTGAGCATGCAAAGATGGCACCTGACAGTCTGTTCCTGGAGACTGGAATCAGCAGGCTCCTACATGTATGTGTTAAATTAGATGCCTGACCCTCAAGCTGAAGCTTTAATGTAAGAAGATGAGTCTCCTTCACTTTAAGCCTGGATGTGTTTGGCTGCCTGTGAACTGGGCCCTGAGCTAGGTGAGTGCTGGCAGCACTCTGGTGAGTTCTTTAAGAGTGGTTTCTTAGGGGTGCCTGGGTGGCTCAGCGGGTTAAAGCCGCTGCCTTCGGCTCGGGTCATGATCCCGGGGTCGTGGGATTGAGCCCCGCATTGGGCTCTCTGCTCTGTGGACAGCCTGTTTCCTCCTCTCTCTCTGCCTCTCTGCCTACTTGTGATCTCTGTCTATCAAATAAATAAATAAAAATCTTTAAAAAAGAGTGGTTTCTCAGACTGCTAGAGTTTTATGGGTCTTGGGACATGACTCCCATTGTTTTTTAAAGTGAAGTGCTTTGGAAGCTCCTCTCTTAAGAGTATGTCTTAAAAGTTCAGATGCTCAACATGGGATTTGAACTCCTTGCCCCTCTTGGGGAAGCTCTGGGGTTTTGAGTTTCCTGCTAGTTGTAGGAAACCATGTCAGGGCAGGGTTTATGGTGAGATTGTGTTCTAGCCTCCATTTCCACTTCATTGTGGTTTTCTTTTTGTTTGCCCAATATGTAGTTGTCACTCAACCGAATGTCAGTGATCTTTTTTTTTTGTTTGTTTTCAAAGGAAATTGCATTACATGGAGCTGTAGACTCAGCGTGTTGGTGGGAGGACATGAGTTCAGGATCTTCTTACATTGCCATCTTGAACAGAAACAAAAGTATTATAAGGAATAATAAAATGTCAGGACAACCACATTTTCAGAAGTAAAAGCAAACTTCAGAATGAAACTGTGATGTGACACACATGCTTGAACTACTACACCAGGGATTAATAACGATGCTTCCTATGTTAAAGTCTTCAGTGTAAAATGCAGACAACACGTGAGATCAGAGAGGTAATTTTGGCAGAGTTATAAAAATAATAAGAAAGACACTCAGAAATCAAAAGTACAGAAATATAAAGCAGAATGCCTTCAACAGGCTCATCACTAGGTCTGACACAGTTGAAGAAAGAAATAGAGCTTGAACTGGCTAATGCAAATCAGTGAGATGCAGAGAAATACAGGGAAAGAAAACAGAGAACATAATTTGCAGGAGATGGTGTAACAGCTACCACCCTAACATGCACATAGCTGGAATCCTAGAAGAAATAAAAGGGAAGGAGGCAGAAGAAATAATGGATGAGAATTTTTCAAAATAGTGATAGGTGTTACACTAATGATCAATGAATCTCATAAAATGCTTAGTAAGATAAATACACACACACGCACACACACAGACATTTCATATACAAACTGCAGAAACCAAAGACAAAGTTAGGAATGAAGCCAGAGGGAGGTATAAGGAAAAATCATGATACCTGGAGAAGGAAAAGGCTAAGAATGGACAGCAATCTTTACCCCAAAACCATCCAAGCAAAAAGGAAAGGGAGTAAAATGGAGTGACAAATTTAAATTGTTGAAAAGGAAGAAAAGTAGGGGCGCTTGGGTGGCTCAGTGGGTTAAGCCTCTGTCTTCAGCTCAGGTCATGATCTCAGGGTCCTGGGATTGAGCCCCACATCGGGCTCTCTGCTCAGCAGGGAGCCTGCCTCCCCTCTCTCTGCCTGCCTCTCTGCCTACTTGTGATCTTTGTCAAATAAATAAATAAAATATTTAAAAAAAAGGAAAGAAAAGTAAAACCAGAATTCTATTTCCAGCAAAAATATCTGTTGTATTAGTCAATATTCTCCAGAGAAGCAGAACAAGCAGGTATGGGTGCGTGTGCATGCATGTGCATGCACACGTGTATGCATGCATGTGCACACGTGTATGTGTGTGCATGCATGTGTGCACGTGTATGCACTTGTGTGCATGTACACGTGTGTGCTTGTGTGCGTGTGTGAGCACGTGTATGTATGTGTGTGCGCGTGTCTATGCATTTGTGTGCATTTGTTAGCATGCACAGGCATACATAGCACAGGAGAGTCTCTTAAATAAATGGTGCTGGGAAGACTGGACAGTCACATAAAAAGGAATGAAACTGACCACTATTTTACACCGAACACAAAATCAACTCAAAATGGGTTAATTAAGTTGAATGTAAGATCCGAAGCGATTAAATTCCTAGAAGTAAACAGGCAGCAAGCTCCTTGACATCAGTCTTGGGGATGAGTTTTGGACTGGATACCAGAAACAAAGGCAATAAAAGCAAAAATAAACAAGAGGGACTGTATCAGGCTAAAAAGATCTGCACAACAAAGGAGACCAGCCACAGAAAGAAAAGGCAACCTACAGAATGGGTGAAAATATTTGCAAATTATACATGCGATAAAGGCTTAATATCCAAAATATATAAAAAACTCAAACAACTCAATAGCAAAAGCAAACAAATGAACAATCTGATTAAAAAATAGGCAGAGGAACTGAATAGAAAAATTTCCAAAGAAGACATACAGATGGCCAACAAGTACATGAAAAGGTGCTCGACATCACTAATCTCTAGGGAAATGCAAATCAAAACCACAGTGAGATATCACCTCATACCTGTTAGAATGGCTACTCATCAAAAAGATAAGAGGTAACAAATGTTGAGGATGTGGAGAAAAGGAAAACCCTATGCACTGGTGGTAAACTGGTACCACTATGGGAAACTGTATGGAGATTCCTCAAAAAATTCAAAATAGAGTTACCATATGATCTGGCAATCCCACCTCTAGGTGTGTATTGAAAGGAAATGAAAACAGGACCTGGAAGAGGTCCCTGCATTTTTATGTTCATTGTGGCATTGTTCACAACAGTCCAGATAACGGAAACAACCTAAGTTGCTATCAATGAATGAATGGATAAGGCAGATGTGGTATGTACCTACAATGGAATATGGCTCAGCCTTGAGAAAGAAGACATTCTGCTATTTGCAACATGGATGGACCTTAAGGGCATAAGCCAGACGGAGCAAGGGAAATACAGCATGGATCACTTACGTGTGAAATCTAAAAAAGACAAAGTCCAGCTCCTAGAAACAGAGAGTAGAAAAGTAGTTGCCAGGGACAGGGGGGAGGTGAAGAAAATAAGGAGAGGTCAGTAAAAGGGTGCAGATTTTCAGCTATAAGATGATTAAGGCCTTAGGATATAATGTAAAGCATGGCGGCCATAGTTGATATCACTGTGTCGTTTAATTGAAATTTGCTAAGAGAGTCGAACTTAAATGTTCTCCCACACACAAAATGTGAGGTGATGAATGTGTTTAATTAACTGGATAGAGGAATCCTTTCTCTCTCTCTCTCTCTCTCACACACACACACACACGCACACGCACACATCAGCTCGATACCAGATCTGTGTTAGGTAACTTCTCAGAGCGTTACGTACGTAAATTTTGAGTCTTGAGAAAGGAGCATGGAACTCTGCCACATAGGCGTCAACTCATGACAGGTCTTGGGTTTCATGGATCAGCCATATGTTTAGATCTGCAAGGTGTTACTACTCCCTCAGACTGAAGACACAGGGACATTCAAACATGTCTGAGAGTTCTAGTAGAGGCTCTAGGAACAGAGCTAGTGAATCATGACACCTCTATATATGCTATTTATTCATGAGAGATCACAACTTCTATTCCTTTTACAATCCATCCATCTGATTTGTAAGGAAAAAATAGAGTTACACAAACATTAGGCCGAGATAAAAATTAGCCTAAAATGGCTGAGGAAAACTCACATCGTGGTCCATGAGACAGCTAAAATGGAGGGGGAACAAAATTATGAGGGGAAATGCCTCCTACATGCTAAAAATAAAGGTTTTCACCCTTTAAAACCATTATTTCTCTCTTTAAAATAATCTTCTTAAAAAAAAAAAAGACACACAAGGACTTCTTCTGCCACACTTAAATGCCCAAAGCAAATCTCAAGATCAGACTCAAGGAAAAGGAAGCCGACTCTACCTCTGCAAAAATCACAGTGAAAAAAGGTGTCCATATGGGGGAAGAGAGGACTTTGGACCCTTTTTGCAGCAAACTACCACACTGTTGTATAGCAGAATGGCTGGCTGACTGTCAACTCAGTTAAGCATTTATAATTTGTATTTTTGGGGACATTATATATACCACTGTTGGGAACTTCACCTCCTTGATGATTTTGCCATTCTTGGCATTAGAAAAATACTTACAAGTGGAACAGGGTTGGGGGATCCTCGCTGGTTCAGGAATCATTTCTGCAGCATCCCTCTGCCCTGGGTGGAGGGATAGCAGAAGCGGCAGACACATTTGTTGGCAGGCCAGCAGGGAAGACTCACAACAGTGAACAGCACAACGTGGAATATAAGGTTGCTGCTTTGGTAGTGGTGTGTGGGAGGGATCCGGGGCATGTACATGTACCTGTGGCCCAGAGGGAGGGGTGCGGGTGGGGAATGTGTGCTCGCATGTGATGTGTAAGGCACAGCAGCTGAAGGGTAATGGCTGGGTTTAGATTTGAAGAATGGGTTAGCAGCCCATCAGTTGTGGTGAAGAGTGAATTCCAATGAGCACAAGCATTTCATCCCAGGTAATGAGGGTGCTCTGGGGCAGGGAGCAAGCCACGGTGAGACGACCGTGAAAAGCAAGGCAGAGAGTCCTGAGTGTCTTTGACCTTTGTCATGGAGACAATGCAGGACCACTGATGACAGACAGCTCTCTCTGCTTGACTTATTTCACTCAGCATAATCTCTTCCAGTCCCGTCCATGTTGATACAAAAGTTGGATATTCATCCTTTCTGATGAACGCATAATACTCCATAGTGTATATACCACATCTTCCTTATCCATCGTCCGTCGGAGGGCATTTTGGTTCTTTCCACAGTTTGGCGACTGTGGCCGTCCCCAGCATCATTTTGTTGAAGAAATATTTTTTCTTGCTGATTCAAAACATCTTCATCATACACTGTGTTCATTTATATACACGCACATGTATTCATAGACCTTTATTTGGGCTTTACATTCTTTCCTTTGATCTGTCTGTCTATCCTTTCATGCACCAGTACCTAATTATTTTAGTTCCTATAGTATTGTAATATATCTTAATATTTGGCTGTCTTCTTTTTTTTTTTTTTAAGATTTTATTTATTTATTTGTTAGAGAGAGAGAGCGAGCACAGGCAGACAGAGAGGCAGGCAGAGGCAGAGGGAGAAGCAGACTCACTGCCCAGCAAGGAGCCTGATGTGGAACTTGATCCCAGGACGCTGGGATCATGACCTGAGCCGAAGGCAGCCGCTTAACCAACTGAGCCACCCAGGCGTCCCTGGCTGTCCTCTTATATTGCTTTTTTTTTTTGACATATTTTCAAAAAGATTATTTATTTATTTGACAGACAGAGATCACAAGTAGGCAGAGGCAGGCAGAGAGAGAGGAAGGGAAGCAGGCTCCCCACTGAGCAGAGAGCCCGACGAAGACGACATGGGGCTTGATCCCAGGACCCTGGGATCATGACCTGAGCCAAAGGCAGAGGCTTTAACCCACTGAGCCACCCAGGCGCCCCTCTTATATTGCTTTTAAAAGGAGACTTTTCTTGGAGAATTTTGTGTGTGTGTGTTTTAAATTTTCAATGAGACATTTCCTATTTAAGACTATGGTACACCTCCTATTAAAAAAGTCTCTTTTGGGGGGCACCTCAGTGGCTCAGTCAGTTAAGCACTTGATTCTTGATCTCAGCTTAGGCCTTGATCTCAGAGTCATGAGTTCAAGCCCTGTGTTGGGCTTCATGCTGGGCATCGAACCTACTTTAAAAGTCTTTTTTGGTCTGTGTCCCTCAGGGGTGATTTAAATTTTCTTCACATAGATTTTTGCACATATTGGGTTATTTCTCTATTTTTATCTTTTTTTGTTATTACATGTAAGATTTTTTTTCCAAATGATACTTTCTAACTGGCTATTATTACATTCTCTATATTAATTTTGTATCTATTCAACCCACTAAAGCTTTTATTTGCAGTATATTTACACTGTATAGATTCATTCTTATTTCATAGATGTTTGCAATAGATTTCCTCTTAGAGTTTTACTAGCTAATAATCATACCAACTACAATTATGGGTAACTGTCTTCATTAAAATTTTTTTTGTATTAAAACTATTTGTTTATTGTTGATTTGCATTGGTTAGTATTTCTAGAACCATATTGAAAAATAAGAGTGATGGTGGGCATTTTGTTTTGTCCCTGATCTTAATGGGAATTTCTTGTGTTTTCTCATTAAACATGAGGCTGGTTTAAGAAATTGAGATAGATGTATTTATTACATTAGGGACATATCCATCATCAGTAGCTTCTGTGATAGCCAATTAATTTGGCTAGCCCAATATCTGCATGTACCTTTTCTTTATGTAGAACATGCTCATCCATCCCCTGAAGGGAATAGAGTCCCATTGGTTCCTGCATCTGGGCCAAAGCCTAGGATCTTAGGGTAATGCACAGTTCTGTCCATCAGATCACAATAGGCTTCCCTTCATCTGGTAGTCTTTAAACTAAAAGGAAAATGATCTAATCACAACATGGCCAATATATATGACTCAGTAAACACAGGGCAATCACAATCCAAATTCCATCTTGAAAAGTGAAACTGGGAAATTCTGTAGACATTGGCAGAGATAACACTGGGCTGTAATGGCAAATAGTTCCTTTTCTGGCTGTAGACCACATTTTATGGTTAGTCCACTCAGGTCACCTTCTTCTGATCTCTGGGGAGAAGGCCTTTGTTCGTTGTCTGCTAAAGTCCCCCAGCTCTGCCTGTGGGAGGTTTCTCCCTTGTCTTTCATTCTTCAAGGGCATGAAAGTACTCGACTCCCAGTCAACGTTGATTGCTGGCCACAGATAGAAAGTTCCTCGCCTAGCAGAATTATGTCCCCTTCTATTCTGTTTGTGGCTATCTCTAGGTAGAGTTAATCTCTCTTGTAACTTTGGGTAAAAGAGAAAGAAAGGCAGCTGATGCTCCCGAAATTTGGAAATTTCCGTAACACTTTGTCTCCGTTGTCTTCCCCTGATGATGGTCTAACTAAGAGCTTTATATGGAGTAGCTAGGATCATCAGATGACCAGCCTGTGATGCCATGTTTTATAGAAGATGTTACTGTTTGCTAAGGACATCTTATGCAACCATGTCACAATGTAAAAAATGGCCCATAGCAATTGTAATATGCTCTCAGTTGTGAGATGCAAATCAATTTCAGAGATGTTAAAATGGGCAAAAAAATGTGCATTTTAGATGTGATGAAATACCATGGCTGTATCCTAGCCATCTGCTGTCCTCCCAGTTCCACTTGGATAGCATCTCATTTTAGGTTTTGCCACTTGAAGCTCCCCACCTGTGGGTACCGCATTCTGTTTAAATTAGGATTAATTGTTGTTCCATCATCTTCAAAGCTCTTTTTCCCCTTGTAGCCCAAGATGACTGCTTCCGCACCAGGTGCCATGCCCACTTTTCTACCAGCAGGAAGGAGGAAGGGAATAAAATGGACATTATCTTTACCAAATGTCCAGGAAGTTGCTCATACCATGTCTGCTTATATCCTACCACCAAGAACTTAGTTACATAGTTAGACTAGCTGAGAGAATGTAGTTTTGATCCTAGGTAACCAAGTACTCAGCTAACATTCAGGTGTTCAATTACTGCAGAAGGAAAGATGACTATCGGGGGTGACATAACAGTTTCTAAAGGTTTGTAAGACAGCTTGTAAAATAGTTCCTATTTTTTCTAGGGATCAAATTGGCCTAAGAATGTGTGTAATTTCATTAAATGCCTTTCAAGCATCTCTGGAGATGATTAACCCGAGCCCCTGATTCAGCCTGAGCCTCTTGTCCTATAGTGTAGGATGAACACTGTCTCTCTGAGCTTTGTAGCAATTTTGCCAAGCATAATTAAGTTTTCGTTCTTGTGATGTCTTGATTCAGATCTGGGAACCCCACTGGCATGTACCCCTAGGAAAGAACAGGGGTGCCTCTGTGCTAGACTAAGTGCTAAACTCACCACTGGGAGTCTAGCACTTAATACAGAACGTGGCATAGAGCGAGAGCTCAGTCAATTTCTAAAGAGTAAATGAATGAAGGAGATGTTCCTGCTTTGTGTAAGCTTTCTGAAGGAGAGAACAGCAACCATCTCTCTGCCCCCTCCTGCCCAGCTCATCCCTCTTGCCCACAGGCCGCAGTTCCTACTAGACACTTAATAGGATGGGTGGGTGGCTTCTGGTGTGCAGGCTGTAGCTTCCAGGCCTGCCTCCTGGGGGCTGTGTGGACCTGAGGAACTTTGAATTCATGGGGGAGGAGAGCCCTCAGAGCCTTTGCAGACAGCACTGGGTAAAGTGCATGAAGCCGTTGGTGGTGCCAGGCTGTGAGGCCATTAGCACAGGGGACAGGGCCCACTTGGAGAGACCTGGACAATTACTGGGTGTGCAGGTGGCGGGAAGGTGCGCTCGGGTTCACACGAGTCCCAGCCTGCTGGCATGTTATCTAACACCGCAGGCCCAGTGTGACCCTCTTGCCTTTTGGAGCAGAGAGATGCCATTTAGCATTTTTTGATTTCGGCAGGAGCTGCAAGCCAGGCTGAGAAATCTTTTCTTGCCAAATCATTAAAGATTGGGCTGGAGCCTCGGGAAACCTGTGAACTCAGGCCACTTAGCAGGAGAAAAGGCCCACAGGCATTTCCTCACAGACAGGTCCTCTCACCTTTTTATTGCTTCCCTCTTGATCTTTTGGGAAGGGCTACAGGGAAGGCTGGAGGGAGGAGAGGAGGTGTGGTGGTGGGGAGAAGATGGTTCTCAGTGTCTCCCCACTTTTCCGGGGGGCCTGTGTGTCTGAGGGGTGTGCACTCTGAGCCCGTAAGTCTCCCATGAGTCCAGGAGTTTCTCTTGCCAGGGTTGCCCTGTGTTGCCAGTGTTTACTGAGCTTCTGAATTGTTCCAGGCCCTGTGGTGGACCCTGGAGCCCCAGCGGTGTCTGGGACACTAGTAGAGATGAGGTAAGCAGGTACCCTCACTGTGAAGAGGCATACGGTGGTGGTTGAGGCATACCCTTGATAGTGGGTGAACACAAGAGAGGCTGGTTGGGCCAAGATGGGCCGGTAACAGGGAAGTCTTCTAGGGAAACAGGGGCATGAGCGAGTGATGCAAGAGGCACGGACCCTTGGTGGATGGGCAGGGCCATTTTCTGTGACAGAATACCTCTGTACCACTATGCTACTCCTGTGTAAAACTATTGCTCATTGACCTAGTACCAGGGAATGTTTGAGGTGTTTTCTCTGCTTTGTCACTTTAAGTCTTCACAATATCCTTGAGATGTTGGAAACACTATCGCCTTTCACAGTTCAGTGACTTACCCAAGATTCACAGCTATTAAGTAGTTAATGAGGAGTAGACTTTAAGGATTTGTTGGACTTTATTTATTTATTTATAAATATTTTACTTATTTATTTGTCAGAGAGAGAGCGCACAAGCAGGGGGAGCAGCAGAGGGAGAAGGAGAAGCAGGCTCCCCACTGATCAGGGAGACTGATGCGGGGCTCCATCCCAGGACCCTGAGATTATGACCCAAGTGAAAGGCAGATGCTTAACCAACTAAGCCACCCAGGTGCTTCTCCCAGCCTCCTCATCTCAATCTCTGGCAGTGCCATGGTTGTGGTTAATTTATGTGCCAGCTTGACTGGGCCATGGTGTAACCAGACATTTGGGCATTATTCTGGGTATTTCTGCAAGGGTGTTTTTGGATGCATTTGCATTTTAGTTGGTAAAGCAGATCATCCTTCATAACGTGGATGGACCTTATCTAATCAGTTGGAGGCCTGAGTAGAGCAAAAAGATGGACCCTCCCCAGAGTAAAAAAACTCCCCAGAAGCCTGCTTTTGGATGCCATCCCCACCAT
>RCUC01129500.1:0-28173 GCA_003697995.1 Taxidea taxus jeffersonii
AAAAAAAAAAAGAATTACTAATTTTCAAATATTGAATCCTTTTATCTGTCCACAACATATATTTTCTTTGTTTTTCTAAGGCTAACCTACTTGTCTATTTTTACATCATTATAACACCATAGATGTGCTCTCTACTGAATTAATTTCTGTAGTGTCTATTATATCTACCATCTGCAATATAAATTTTTACTGTTACCAATATTTTAGTTAAAATCATTTAAAAAATCTTATGAGTGATAGTTTTACATCTTACGCATGTGTCTGTGTATATATATACACACATATATATAAAAGGTGTTATGAATGGTTATTTAATATTGTCTATTTTTTTTAATTGTATAATTTTTTAACCAATTTCACCCATTTTTTTAAACCCTCACCTCTGGCAACTACAAACCCATTCTCTGTATCTATGAATTTAGTTTGTAAATTTCACATATAAATGACATGATAAAGTATTTGTCTTGCTCTAACTTATTTTGATTAACATTATGCCTTCGAGGTCAATCATGTTTCACAAATGCCAAGATTTTATTTCTCTTTGTGGTTGAATAATATGCCACTCTATTTGTGCACATGTGTGTGTCTGTGTATCACATTTTTATTCATCCATTAATGGACACTTATATTATTTCCATGTCCTAACTGTTGTAAATAATATTGCATTGAACATAATGGTGCAGTTATCTTTTTGAGAGAGATTTTGCTTTCTTTGAATAAATAATCCCATGGTAGTTGTATTTTTAATTTTCTGAGGAGTCTCCATACTATTTTTTTTAAAGATTTTATTTATTTGACACAGAGAGAAATCACAAGTAGGCAGAGAGGCAGACAGAGAGAGAGGGGGAAGCAAGCTCCCTTCTGAGCAGAGAGCCCAATGCAGGACCCGATCCCAGGACCCTGAGATCATGAGCCGAAGGCAGAGGTTTTAACCCACTGAGCCACCCAGGTGTCCCTCTATACTATTTTTTTATAGTGGCTACACCAATTTACATTGTCATCAACAGTACAAAAGGGCTCCCTCTTCTCTACATCCTAGGTAACATGAGTTAGATCTTCTCTTTTCAAAAGTATTCTAGTAAGATATTCATGTGGTTTTGATTGCATTTCCCTGATGACTAGTAATATTTAGCACCTTTCGTTGTACTTGTTGGCCATTTGGATGTTGTCTTCTTTGGAAAAAAGTCTATTCAGGTCCTCTCCTCATTTTTTTTAAAATTAGGTTTTGTTTTTGTTTTTTTGCTGTTGAGTTGTATGAGTTCTTTATATATTTTGGATATTAACCCTTTATAAGGTAAGTTGTTTGAAAATACTCTCATTCTATAGAATAACTTTTCAATTTTTAATAGTGCTCCTTGCTTTACAGAAGCATTTTAGTTTGATTAAGTCCCACTTGTTAATTTTTGCTTTTTTTTGCCTTTGCTTTTGGTGTCAAATCCAAAAAATTCTTTGCCAAAACTGATGTTAAGGAGCTTACTTCCTGTTTTTTCATCTAGAAATTTTATTGTTTCAGGTATTACATTCACATCATTAATTCATTTTGTGTTGATTTTTATGTAAGGTATAAGATAATGGCCCAGCTTCGTTCTTTTGTGTGCAGCTATCCAGTTTTCTAAGCATTATTTATTGAAGAGACTGTCCTTTCCCCATTGTATATTCTTGGCTCTTTTGTTATGAAGTAATTGACCATACATATGTGAATTTACTTCTGGGCTCTGTATTCTGATTTATGTGTCTGATTCCATGATTTACGTGTCTGTTTTTATGTTAATGCCATACTGTTTTGATTGCTATAGCTTTATAGTATAGTTTGAAATCGGGAAGTGTGATGCCTCTAGCTTTCTTCTTCAAAATTGTTTTCACTATTCATGGTCTTTGTGGTTCAATACAAATTACAGGACAGTTATTTTAATTTATGTGGAAAATGTCTTTGGAAATTTGATAGGGATTGCATTGAATCTGTAGATTGCTTCAGGTAGTATGAATATTTTAATATTCTATCCATAAGCATGGGATGTCTTTCCATTTACTTGTATGTTTCTTGATTTCTTTCATTAAGTCTTCATACTTTTAAGGGTACAGGTCTTTCATTTCTTTAGTTATATTTATTTCTAGGTATTTTTATTCTTTTTTTACAGTTGTATAAAAGATTAGTTTCTTAATTCCCTTTTATTATATAGCTTATTAGTAATATAAAGAAATGCAACTGTTTTTGTATTGCATATTACAATAATTTATTTTGAAGTATGCATTCATTTGCAATAATAATTGTATATTGCAAAATGCATATTGATTTTGTATACTGTATCTGTTTATTAGTCTTAATAGGGTCTTTTTTGTGGCATCTTGAGGATTTTCTGTATATAGTATGTTGCAAATAGAGACTTTTTTACTTCTTCTATTCTGATTTGGATGCTTTTATTTCCTTTTTTTGTCTAATTTCCCTACCTAGGATTTCCATTAGTGTGTTGAGTAAAACTTGTGAGAATGGTCATCCTTGTCTTGGTCATGATCTTAGAGGTAAAGCTTTCTGGTTTTCATTTTAGAGTCTGATGTTAGCTCTGGGCTTGTCTTGTGCATCCTTTATTATGCTGAGGTACATTCCCTGGGTAGTCACTCTATGGACTTTTTATCACAAATGGATGTTGAATTTGTCAAATGCTTTTTCTGCATATATTGAGATGATCATATGATTTTTACCTTTCATTTTGTTAATGTTCTATACCACATTGATTGTGGATATTGAACCATCCTTTCATCTTTGTAATAAATCCTTCTTGATCATAGTATATGATACCTTCAATGTGCTGTTGAATTCAGTTTGTTAGTATTTTATGAAGGATGTTAGTCCTTATATCCATCACAGATATTAGCCTATAGTAATTTTTGTATGTGTGTTATCTTTGCTTGATTTTGTACTAGCAGGGTAATGCTGTCCTCATGAAACAATTTTGGAAGTACTCCCTCTATTTTGTTCATTTGTTTTGTTTTTTTTTAAGTTTAGAAAAAATGGGCGTTAATTCTTTGAACATTTGTTAGAATCACCCATGAAGCCATCAGGTTCTAAACTTTTCCTTAGGTGATTTTTGATTACTGATTCATTCTCTGTATATTTATGGATCTCTCAGGCTTTCTATTTCTTATAAAGTCAACTTTTGTATATTGTAGAATTCTGAAATTTCTTGTATGTTACCTAATTTGTTGATATGTAATTGTTCATAATTGTGCTTTATGTTTTTATTTGAGATATTTATTTTAATTTCTCTTCTTTCATTTCTGATTTTATTTATTGAGTCCTCTCTCTTTTTCTTAGTTAATATAGCTAAGATGCTGTCAATTAACTTTTTCAAAAAACCAACTTTTTCTAGTTTTTTATTCCATACTTGATTTATTTCCACTGTAATCTTTATTTCCTTCTATCTGTTAACTTTAGATCTAGTTCTTTTTATTTTAGTTCCTTGAATTGTAATATTAGGTTATTTATTAAGGGTTTTTCTTCTTTGTCAATAAATGCATGTATTGCTATAAATTTCCATCTTATTTTTGCATTTGCTGTACCCCATAGGTTTTGATGTACTTTGTTTTCATTTTTTCTCAAGATATTTCAAAATTTCTTGAACAAATTGTTGTTTAATAAGGTGTTGTTTAAAAAAAAAAAGGTGTTGTTGAGTTTCTATGTACCTATTACTTTTCCTATGTCCTTAACAATGATTTCTAGTTTCACTCCATTTTGGTTGGAAAAAAATACTTGAAATTATAGGTGAACTTTAAACAATGAATGGTTTGAATTTTTCAGGTCTCCCCTTATACACAGATTTTTTTCAAGAAATATGGTACAGTCCTGCAAATGTATTTTCTCTTATGATTTTCTTAGCAACATTTTCTTTACTCTAGCTTAATTTATAAGAATTTAGTATACAAAATATGTGTTAATCAATGGTTTCTGTATTGGTAGGGCTTCCAGCCAACAATAGGCTATTACTAGTTAAGTTTTTGAGGAGTCAAGAGTTACAAAAAGTTACACCTGGATTTTCAACTGAAAGGGATGTTGGCACTCCTAACCTCCATGTTGCTCAAAAGTCAACTGTATCTTGATTTCCTTAAATTTGTTAAAACTTGTTTTGAGACTTAGCCAGTGGTTTATCATGAAGAATACTTCATGTGCGTAAGTAGAAAACTATGGGCTGAGCTATAGCTGGAAAATTCACTGATTAGATTACTTATATCAGTGAGATTTGTATCAGTGAGATTTGTGGGATTGTTCAAGTCAGTCATTTTTTTAAAAATTAACATATATGTATTATTTGCTTCAGGGGTACAGGTCTGTGAATCCTCAGTCTTACACAATTCACAGCACTCACCTTAGCACATACCCTCCCCAATGTCCATAACCCAGCTACCCTATCCCTACCCCCACAACCCCCAGAAAACCTCCATTTGTTTCCTGAGATTAACAGTCTCTTATGGTTTTTCTCCCTCTGGATTCCATCTTGTTTCATTTTTTCCTTCCCTGTCCCCCATGACCCCCCACCCTGCCTCTCAAATTCCTCATATCAGAGAAATTATATGTTAATTGTCTTTCTTTGATTGACTTATTTCACATAGCATAATAACCTCTAATTCCATCTGTGTCATTGCAAATGACAAGATTTTGGGTTTTTTGATGGCTGCATTGTATTTCATTATATATATGTGTCTTCTTTATTCATTCATCTGTTGATGGACATCTAAATTTTTTCCATAGTTTGGCTATTGTGGACATTGCTGCTATAAACATTTGGGTGCACATGCCCCTTCAGATCACTACATTTGTATCTTTAGGGTAAATACCCAGTAGTGCAATTACTGGGTTGTAGGGTAGCTCTATTTTCAACTTTTTGAGAAACCTCCATACTGTTTCCCAGAGTGGCTGCACCAGCTTGCATTCCCACTAAAGTGTAGGAGGGTTCCCCTTTTTCCACATCCTAACCAACACCTATCATTTCCTGACTTGCTAATTTTAGCCATTCTGACTGGTTTAAGGTGGTATCTCACTGTGGTTTTGATTTATATTTCCCTGATGCCAAGTAATGAGCACTTTTTCATGTGTCTATTGGCCATTTGGATGTCTTCTTTGCAGAAATGTCTGTTCATGTCTTCTTCTTATTTCTTGATTGGATTATTTGTTCTTTGAGTGTTGATTTTGATAAGTTCTTTACAGATTTTGGATACTAGCCCTTTATCTGATATGTCATTTGCAAATATCTCTTCCCATTCTGTCAGCTGTCTTTTGGTTTTCTTGACTGTTTCCTTTGCTATACAAAAGCTTTTGATCTTCATGAAGTCCCAATAGCTAAATTTTGTCCTTGCTTCCCTTGCCTTTGGTGATGTTTCTAGGAATAAGTTACAGTGGCTGAGGTTGAAGAGGTTGCTGCCTGTGTACTCCTCAAGGATTTTGATGGATTCCTGTCTCACATTGAAATTTTTCATTATGAGTCTATTTTTGTGTGTGATGTAAGGAAATGGTCCAGTTTCATTCTTCGGCATGTGGGTGTCCAATTTTACCAACACCATTTGTTGAAGAGACTGCCTTTATCTCCATTGGACATTCTTTCCTGCATTGTCAAAGATTAGTTGACCATAGAGTTGAGGGTATATTTATGGTCTATTTCTTTCTATTCTGTTCCATTATCTATGTGTCTGTTTTTGTACCTGTACCATACTATCTTGATGATGACAGCTTTGTAACAGAGCTTGAAGTCTGGAATTTTGATGCCACCAACTTTGGTTTTCTTTTTCAAAATTCCTCTGGCTATTTGGGGTCTTATCTTGTTCCATATAAATCTTAGGATTATTTGTTCCATTTTCACAATATCTAGTATTCCAATCCATAAGCATGGAACATTTTTCAATTTCCTTGTGTCTTCCTCAGCTTATTTCATGAGTACCTTATAGTTTTTGAATACAGATTCTTTGCCTCTTTGGTTAGGCTTATTCATAAGTATCTTATGGTTTTGGAAGCAATTGTAAGTGGGATTGACTCAATTTCTCTTTCTTCTGTCTTGCTGTTGATGTATAGAAATGCAACTGAGGGGCACCTGGGTGGCTCAGTGGGTTAAAGCCACTACCTTAGGCTCAGGTCATGATCCCAGGGTCCTGGGATCAAGCCCCGCATCGGGCTCTCCACTCAGCAGGGAGCCTGCTTCCCTTCCTCTCTCTCTCTGCCTGCCTCTCTGCCTGCTTGTGATCTCTGTCAAATAAATAAATAAAATCTTTTAAAAAAAGAGAAATGCAACTGATTTCTGTGCATTGATTTTATATCCTGACACTATACTGAATTCCTATATGAGTTCTAGCAGTTTTGGAGTGGAGTCTTTTGGGTTTTCCACATAAAGCATCATATCATCAAGAGTGAGAGTTTGACTTCTTCTCTGCTGATTCAGACAGATGCCTTTTATTTCTCTTAGTTGTCAGATTGCTGAGGCTAGGACTTTTAGTACTATGTTAAATAACAGTGGTGATAGTGGACCTCTGATGTATTTCTGACCTTGGGGGAAAAGCTCTCAGTTTTTCTTCATTGAGAATGATATTTGCTGTGTGTTTTTCATAGATGGCTTTGATGATATTGAAGTACATGCCCTCTTTCCCTACACTGTGAAGAGTTTTAATCAAGAAAGGACACTGTACTTTGTCAAATGCTTTTTCAGCATCTATTGAGAATATCATATGGTTCTTGTTTTTCTTTTGTTAACGTATTGTATCACGTTAATTGATTTGCAGATGTTGAACCAACCTTGCAGCCCAGGAATAAATCCCACTTGGTCATAGTGAATAACCCTTTTAATGTACTGTTTAATGTACTATTGGATCCTATTGGCTAATATTTTGGTGAGAATTTTTGCATCTGTATTCATCAAGAATATTAGTCTGTAATTCTCCTTTTTGGTGGGGTCTTTGTCGGGTTTTGGGATCAAGGTAATGCTGGCCTCATTAAATGAGTTTGGAAATTTTCTTTCCATTTCTATTTTTTGGAACAGTTTCAGGAGAATAGGTATTAATTCTTCTTCAAATGTTTGGTAGAATCCCACTGGGAAGCCATCTGGCCCTGGACTCTTATTTTTTGGGAGATTTTTGATGACTGCTTCAATTTCCTTACTGGTTATGGGTCTGTTCAGGTTTTCTAGTTCTTCCTGGTTCAGTTTTGGTGGTTTATAGGTCTCTAGGAAATCTTCCAGATTGTCAAATTTGCTATTGTATAGTTTCTCATAATATGTTCTTCTAATTGTTAGTATTTCTTTGGTGTTGGTTGTGATCTCTCCTCTTACATTCATGAGTTTATTAATATGGGTCTCTTCTCTTTCCTTTTTGATAAGCCTGGTCAGGGATTTATCCATCTTAATAATTCTTTCAAAGAATTATCAGCTCCTAGTTTCGTTGATTTCTTTTGGTTTCTATTTCATTGGTTTCTGTTCTGATCTTTATTATTTCTGTTTTCCTGCTTGGTTTAGGCTTTCGTTGTTGTTCTTTCTCCAGCTCCTTTAGGTGTAGGGTTAGGTTGTGTACTTGAGATCTTTCTTGTTTCTTGAGAAAGGCTTGTAGTGCTATATACACTCAGGACCCCGTTTGCTGTGTCCCAAAGATTCAGAACAGTTGTGTTTTCATTTTCATTTGTTTCCATGAATTTTTTAAATTCCTCTTTAATTTCCTGGTTGACCCATTCATTCTTTAGTAGGACGATCTTTAGTCTCCATGTATTTGAGTTCCTTTAAACTCTCCTCTTGTGGTTGAGTTCTAGTGTCAAAGCCTTGTGGTCTGAAAATATGCAGGGAATGATCCCAATCTTTTGGTACAAGTTGAGACTGATTTGTGACCCAGGATGTGATCTATTCTGTAGAATGTTCCATGTGCACTAGAGAAGAATGTGTATTCTGTTGTTATGGGATAGAATGTTTTAAATATATCTGTGATGTACATCTGGTTCAGTGTGTCATTTAAAGCCTTTATTTCCTTGTTGATCTGTTGCTTAGATGATCTGTCCATTTCAGTGAGGGGTGGGGGGGGAGGGGGCTGTTAAAATTCCCTCTATTATTGTATTATTTTCAATGTGTTTCTTTGATTTTGTTATTGGTTTATACAATTGGCTGCTCCCATGTTAGGGGCATAGATATTTAAAATTGTTAGATCTTCTTGTTGGGCAGACCCTTAAATATGATATAGTGTCCTTCCTCATCTCTTATTATAGTTTGGCTTAAAATCTAATTTATCTGATATAAGGATTGCCACACCAGCTTTCTTTTGATGTCCATTAGCATGGTAAGTTGTTTCCCACGCCTTCACTTTAAATCTGGAGGTGTCTTTTGGGTCTAAAACAAGTTTCTTGCAGAGAGCATATTGATGGATCTTGGTTTTTATTTATCCATTCTGATACCCCGCATCCTTTGATTGGGACATTTAGCCCATTTACAATCAGGGTAACTACTTAAAGATATGAATTTAGCACCATTGTATTGACTGTAAGGTGGCCATTACTGTATATTGTCTCTGTTCCTTTCTGGTCTGTGTTACTTTTAAGTTCTCTCTTTGCTTAGAGGACCCCTTTCAATGGCTCCTGTAGGGCTGGTGTGGTGTTTGCAAATTCTTTTAGATTTGTTTGTCCTGGAAGCTTTTTATCTCTCCTTCTATTTTCAGTGGCAGCCTAGCTGGATATAGTATTCTTGGCTGCATATTTTTCTTGTTTAGTGCTCTGAATATATCATGCCAGTCCTTTCTGGCCTGCCAGGTCTCCATGGCTAGGTCTGCTGCCAATCTAATATTTCTACTGTCATATGTTATAGACCTCTTATCCCAAGCTGCTTTCAGGATTTTCTCTTTGGCACTGAGACTTGTAAGTTTTACTGTTAGATGATGGGGTATGGACCTACTTTTATTGATTTTGAGGGAAATTCTCTATGCCTCCTGGATTTTGATGCTTGTTCCCTTCACCAAATTAGGGAAATTCTCACTATACTTTGCTCCAGTATACCTTCTTCCCCTCTCTCACTTTCTTCTTCTTCTGGGATCCCAATTATTCTAATATTGTTTCATCTTATGGTACCACTTATCTTTCAAATTCTCCCTTCATGGCCCAGTAGTTGTTTATCTCAGCTTCTTTATTCTCCATCATTTGGTCTTTTATATCACTAATTCTCTCTTCTGCCTCATTTATCCTAGCAGTAAGAGCCTCCATTTTTTATTGCACCTCATTAATAGCTTTTTAGATTTCAACTTGGTTAGATTGTAGTTCTTTTATTTCTCTAGAAAGGGATTTTATTTATCCAGAAAGGAATTATTTGGTATCCTTCATGCTTTTTTTGAGCCCAGCTAGCACTTTGATAATCGTCATTCTGAACTCCAGTTCTGACATATTACTAATGTCCATATTGATTAGGCCCCTAGCCATCAGTAGTGCCTCTTGTTCTTTTTTGTGTGGTGAGTTTTTCTGCCTTGTCATTTTATCCAGATAAGAATAGATCAATGAGGGATGCCTGAGTGGCTCAGTTGGTTGAGTGGCTGCCTTTAGCTCAGGTCATGATCCTGGCGTCCTGGGATCGAGTCCCACATCGGGCTCCTCACTTGGCGGGGAGCCTGCTTGTCCCTCTGCCTCTGCCTGTGCTCGCTCACTCTCTCTCCCTCTCTTTCTGACAAATAAATAAGTGGAATATTTTAAAAAAAAAATACAAAGTCTCAGACCCACCTTTAAGCTCCTGAATCAGAAACTCTGAGGGTGAAGCCCAGAGATACGTTAAAAAAAAAAAAAAAGAATAGATCAATGAGAGAACAAAGCACTAAAAGGGTAGCAATGACCCCAGAAAAATATACACTAACCAAATCAGAAGAGACCCAAAACTGGGAGCAGAAGAAAGGAGGAAAAAAGAAAATATATGTATATGCATACATATTAGACTGGTGAGTAGAACTGAGCCACACACTTGATTTTGGGTGTATTTTGGTCTTTCAGAAGAAACTATGTGCCAAATTTTTAAAGAAAAACTTAGATATATACAAAAATAAGAGTACACATTATGAAGGGATAGAATATGACTGTAAAGATGAAAATTTAAAAAGATTCTAAAAAAGGAATTGATAAGATAAGAAGTTGGTTGAAAAAAGGAAAAAAAATTGAGAAAAGAATGATCATGCTGGGGACTAGAACCATGTACTAGATTTAGGGTATATTTTGATTAGAAGAAACTATCCCAAAATTTTAAAGAAAGAAAAACCTATATAATACAGAAAATAAGGTTAAATATGATGAAGGGATAGAATATGACTCTAACAATGAAAATTTAAAAAGACTTTTTAAAGGGTATTGATAAGATAAAATAGTTAAAAAAACACTAAAATAGGAAAGAGAAAAAAATTAAAAAATAAAATAAGGAAACAATAAAATGTACAAAATTTAACTCTGAAAGACTAAAGAATCATGGGAAAAAAAGCCACGAATTCTATCTGTTGCTTTCCCCTAGCTCTGGAGTTTCACTCTTCTCATTGATCGGTCTTGCCTAGATATTCTTGCTAATCTCCTGGGGGAGGTGCCTGTTGTCATGATTTTTAAATGTCTTGGTGGAATTGCACCGCCCTTGCCAGAGGCCAGCTAAGTAATCTCCTTGATTTGCTCTTGGAAGCTTTTGACCCCTGAACATTTTCCTTATAGCAGTAGAGGATGAAAATGAAAATGGCCTCCCAATCTCTGATCCAGTAGGAGCTGAGAGCTCTGGGCCCCACTCCTCAGTGTGCCCTCGGAGAAAAGCAGTCATCTCTCCTGTCTCCCTGGTCTCCAACCACACTCTGTGCTCACCTGACCTGTGACCAAGCATTTCTATCTCTGGTGCATGGCCCCTTTTGGAGTCTCCAAACCCACCAGATTCCTGCAGCACACACCCATGCTGCTCCTCTCAGAGGAGAAAAGAGGGGTCTTCCTCGATCTGCCACTTGTGGGGTCCCTCCTTGAAGAGCAGCAGCCCAACTGTGCCTTGGAAATTAGTTTAAGGTAACCCCGAACTGAGAGCCCACTCCTTGGCTCCATCTCTGTAGCTGGCTTCCCGCTTCGATATCTGGGGGCTCTGCTGCACCCTGGTCTTTATGTGACCCTACGGGTCCTGAGACCACACTGTCCCCGCTAGGTCTCCACCCCCCACTAAGCCTCTGCAGCAATGTCCCTCAGTGGAGCAGATTTCTAAAAGTTCTAATTTTGTGCTCTGCTGTTCCACCACTTGCCAGGAGCCAGACCCTCCCCCTGTGGTCTCTCTTCCTCTATATTGCTTTGGATTCACTTCTCCACATGTCCTACCTTCCAGAAAGTGGTTGAATTTCTGTTTCTAGAATTGCTACTCTTCTCTTCAATCTCCTGTTGAGTTTGTAGGTGTTCAGAATGGTTTACTAACTATCTATCTGAAGTCCTGGGACTTGATGATATTTAGGTCTCCTACTCCTCCACCATTTTGCTTCTTCCCCAAGTCAGTACTTTTCTTTTTAAGATTTTATTTATTTGACAGACAAAGTTCACAAGTAGGCAGAGAGGCAGGCAGAGAGAGAGGAGGGAAGCAGACTCCCCACTGAGCAGAGAGCCTGATATATGGGGCTCAATCCCATGACCCTGAGATCATGACCTGAGCCAAAGGCAGAGGATAAACCCACTGAGCCACCCAGATGCCCCCCAAATAAGTCATTTTTTAATTGAATTACATCTAAATGTTCTACCCATTATTGTTAGTGGGGTATTAAAATCCCCTACTAGTACTTACTAGTGTTGTCAATTTCTGCCTTCAGATCTGTCAATATTTGTTTTATATATGTAGCTTCTCTGATATTGTTTGCATTTATATTTAGAATGACTTCAGTCTCTTCCTGTTAAGCAGGCCCTAAAATTATCATTATATAATTACATTTTTACAATAACTTTTTCTCTCAAAACAAGACTTCAGAGTCTATTCTATCTGATAACATTATAGCTACTCCTGCTTTCTTTGGATTACCATTTCCATTATTTTTTTTTCATTTTTCATCTCTTTATCTTCAGCTTATGTGTGTCTTCTAAAATGAGTCTCTTCTAGATAGCATATCACTGAATCTTGTTTTTGTCTTTCTTTTTTGAATCCACTCACCCACTGTCTATTGATTGGTAATTTTAATCCATTTACATTTAAGATAACTATTGATAAGGAACAAGTTTGTATTACCATTTTAATTATTTTCTATTTATCTTGCAGGATTTTTTGGGGGGGGCATCCCATTCATCTTCCTCTACTCACTTATTTTATTATTTGGTTATTTTTTGGTAGTGATTTGTTTTCTTTTTTGTGTGTGTATGTTTTATGTGTGTGTTTTTTTTTTGGAGGGGTTGCCCTGGGGTTTAAATATAATCTCTTGTAGTTATAACATATTTAAAGTTGCAAATATGTAGCTTAAGTCACATACAAAACACTACACTTTTACTTCATCCCATACATGCCTTGTGTTCTAATAGTCAGAAGTTGATTCTTTTCATGTTGTATATCCATTAGCAAGTTTTCACCTATTAACATTTATATTGGGGTTATAACAGTATTAAAAACCCTTTATGGCACTCTATTAATCTATGAGTATATACTTAGCTTTTCCTCTGAGATTTATGCTTTCATATGCCTTCACACTATTGTTTAGTATTTTTCACTGCAATTTGGAGAACTTTGTTAAGCATTTCTTATAAATCAAGTTTAATAGTGATGGGTTTCCTCAGTTTTTTGTTTGTCTAGGAAAGACTTTATTTCTCCTCTATTTTTAAAGAATAATTTTGCCGAGTATAGTATTTTTGGTTGGCAGGGTTTTTTTTTCCCTTGGAATACATAAATTATAACATCCCACTCTTTCCTGAATTGCAAAGTTTCTCCTGAAAATTCGGTGTATATTCTTAATGTATTCCTTTATAAGGATTTGCTTTTCTCTGGGTGCTTTTAAAATTTCCCTTGACTTTTACAATTTGATTATAGTACATCTTGGCTAGCTTTCTTTGTGTTGTTCCTATTTGAGAAACTGTAGTTTTAGGAATGATAATGTCCATTTCCTTCCCAAAGTAGGGAAGTTGTTTGTTTGTTTGTTTTTTTAAGATTTTATTTATTTATTTGACAGACAGAGATCACAAGTAGGCAGAGAGGCAGGCAGAGAGAGAGAGGAGGAGGAAGCAGGCTCCCTGCAGAGCAGAGAGCCCAATGCAGGACTCAATCCCAGGACCCTGAGACCCAGGACCTCTGCTAAAGGCAGAGGCTTAACCTGCTGAGCCACCCAGGCACTCCAGTAGTGAAGTTTTTAATCCATCCTTTATTTAAATAAGTGTTTGTATTGGTTCTCTCATTGGTTTTCCATAGATTTCTTCAGTATTTTCACACTTTTCTTTTCTTTTTTCTTTTTTCCTCTTTATCTTCTGACTGGATAACTTCCAATGACCTGTCTAAAAATTTATAGATGTTTCTTCTGCTTGATTAATCTGTTCAAGCTCTTAAAGTACTCATAAAGGTCTCCTTTGTATTTTTATTTCATTTGCTGTATTCTTTAGCTCCAGTATTTGGTTCTCTATGTGTGTGTGTGTGTGTGTGTGTGTGTGTGTGTGTGTGTGTAGTTTCTCTTTGTTATGTTAGTCTTGTGGCTTCCTCATTTTTTTAATTTTTTTACATTTAATTTTATTTTTTTTCAGTGTTCCAAAATTCATTATTTATCTACCACACCCAGTGTACTATGTAATACCTGCCCTCCTTAATACCCACCACCAGGATCACCCAACCCCAAACCCCCTCCTCTCCAAAACCTTCACTTTGTTTCTCAGAGTCCACAGTCTCTCATGGTTTGTCTTCCTCTCCAATTTCCCCCAACTCACTTCTCTCCACTTCCCAATGTCCTCCATGTTATTCCTTATGCTCCATAAGTAAGTGAAACCATATAATTGACTCTCTCTGCTTGACTTATTGCACTCAGCATAATCTCTTCCAGTCCTATCCATGTTGATACAAAAGTTGGGTAATCATCCTTTTTGATGGAGGCATAATACTCCATTTTATATATGAACCATATCTTCTTTATCCATTCATCTGTTGAAGGGCATCTTGGCTCTTTCCATAGTTTGGTGACTGTGGCCATTGCTGCTATGAACATTGGGGTACAGATGGCCTTTCTTTTCATTACATCTGTATCTCTGAAGTACAGTAGTGCAACTGCAGGGTCATAGGGTAGCTCTATTTTTAATTTCTTAAGGAATCTCCATGCTGTTTTCCAAAGTGGCTGCACCAACTTGTATTCCCACCAACAGGGTAAGAGCGTTCCTCTTTCTCCACAACCTCTCTAACACTTGTTTACTGTCTTGTTGATTTTGACCATTCTAACTGGTGTAAGGTGGTATCTCAATGTGGTTTTGATTTGAATCTCCCTGCTAGCTAATGTTGATGAACATTTTTTCATGTGTCTGTTAGCTATTTGTAGGTCTTCTGCCCATTTTTTTGACATGATTATCTGATTTGTGTGTGTTGAGTTTGAGTTCTTTATAGGTCTTGGATATCACCCCTTTGTCTGTAGTGTCATTTGCAAATATCTTCTCCCATTCTGTTTGTAGCCTCTTTGTTTTGTCAACAGTTTCCTTTGTTGTGCAGAAACTTTTGATCTTGATGAAGTCCCAAAAGTTCATTTTCACTTTTGTATCCTTTGCCTTTGGGAACATGTCTTGAAAGAAGTTGCTGTGGTGATGTCGAAGAAAGGAAAAGGCAGAAAGAACATACTGCCTATGTTCTTTCTAGGATTTTGATAGATTCCTGCCTCATGTTGAGGTCTTTTATCCATTTCAAGTTTATCTTTGTTTTGGTGTAAGAGAATGGTTGAGTTTCATTTTTCTATACATAGCTGTCCAATTTTCCCAGCACCATTTATTGAAGAGACTGTCTTTTTTCCACTGTATATTTTTCCCCGCTTTGTGGAAGATTATTTGACTATAGAGTTGAGGATCCATATCTGGGCTCTCTGCTCTGTTCCACTGGTCTATGCATCTGTTTTTGTGCCAGTACCATGCTGTCTTGGTGATCATAGCTTTGTAGTATAGCTTGAAATCAGGTGAGAATTCTATCAAACATTCAAAGAAGAAATAATACCTATTCTCCTGAAGTTGTTTCAAAAAATTGAAAAAGAAGGAAAACTTCCAGACTCTTTTTATGAAGCCAGCATTATCCTGATCCCCAAACCAGGCAAAGACCCCACCAAAAAGGATAATTTCAGACCAATATCCCTGATGAATATGGATGCCAAGATTCTCCACAAGATCCTAGCTAACAGGACCCAACAGTACATTAAAAAGATTATCCACAATGACCAGGTGGGATTTATCTATGGGATGCAAGGGTGGTTCAACATTTGCAAATCAATCAATGTGACAGAACATATCAATAAGAGAAGAAAGAAGAACCACCTGTTCCTCTCAATCAATGCGGAAAAAGCATTTGACAAGATACAACATCATTCCTGATTAAAATGCTTCAAAGTATAGGGATAGAGGGAACATTCCTCAACTTCATAAAATCTATGAAGCCACAGCAAATATCCTTCTCAATGGGGAAAAACTGACAGACTTCCCTTTGAGATAAGGAACATGACAAGGATGTCCACTCTCATTTTTCTTAAAACAACTATTTTGATTTTTGTTTTATCAGGCAATTTGTAGATCTTCATTTACTTAGGGACAATTTCTAGAAAAGTATTGCACCTTTTGGACATCATACTTCTTTAATCAGGTATGTGTATGTGTATGAGTGTGTATTTCATAGCCTTTCATTGATGTCTGTTCATTTGAGGAAGCAGTCACCTCTTTCAGACTGGCTTTTACTGGGGAAAGAACTTCATCTATTGGTGGGGGTGATGGTGCCATATGGGTGGGGTGCAACAACTCTTACTGTAGTAGGGGTGCAGTGCAAAGCCAAGGTTATGTGTATCCATGGTGGTAACAAGGGCTGCTGGTGTCTTTGGCAGAAAAATCTGTTGTGATCTTATTTTCCCCCATGGGAGAGATCATAGTTGAAAGGGTCTTTGTTGGCACGGGCTCTAGTGACACTGGGCCTAATGCCTAGGCCCAAAAATGGTAGTAGCAGTGCTGGGATCTGGGGAGTACATGTACTTAAGGCAGCAGTGGCAATGGTGTCAAAAATGTGGGTGTATACTGAATGGCCACAGAGCTAGAGTCCAGAGCTCAGGGGTTTTCAGAACAACTATGGCACATGGCCTAGAGTTCAGGCTTGCTCACCACAAATGCATCCATGTCTGAGATGTAGGTATGTACTGAGTGGTCATAGATTTGGGATCCAAGGCATGTGTGTAGTTGCAAGAGGGAAATGTTGGGTGGTGTAAGATGTAGCCGTGAATCTGGCCCCAGGAGTTGGGGGGCAAGAAACAGAGATGGTTCTTAGTCCCAGGGTATAGGTTGGGTGTGTCAATAATAAGTCCTTCTTCTCAGCTCCAGAATAAGGATTGTACACACAAGGCCCAAATACCCTTCATTTAGATTCACCTATTCACATTTTGTCCTACTTGCTCAGTCATCCATGTTCTTATGTGTGCTCTTTCTCTCTCTGCACCAATATCATGGTCTTTAATATTTCAGTAGGTATTTCCTAAGAATAGGAAATTCAGCACAGTGAACACTGATACAATACTTTAACTTACCACTCATGGTTTTTGAGTTTGGCCAAGAAAGAACTCAGAGCCAAATTCTTAAGTAGCAAGGGTTTAATAGTTTAAGTGAAAGGACACTTTTGAGATGGAAGAGTGGGCAGGCCCAGAGTTTGCATCCACAGTGGGGCTCAGGGTTGTCTCCGCTTTTTATGTTTGAACAGATTATGGGTCATAGCTGTGCAGATCCTAACTAGGATTACAACCAGTCATCTAAAAGAACTCCTCCAACAATTGAGACACAAGTTTTGGGCCCTATTTGGTCTTTGTCAGCCTTCCTCTGCTCAAGGCAAGAGGGGTTAAGACCACAATGTAAGTATATTATAATGAATCCATAGGTTACTTTAGAGTAGTGGTCATAGAAGAGCATGCATGTGTATCCCCTGGGGCCTGTCTCAACTCTTGGAACATGGTTTCTGCCTTTTTATCAGTCAGAAAGCACTTGTTCCTTGCTCATATAGAATTAACCGCCTTGTCTTTCTGATGTAGCGGTGGGACTCCAGGCAGCTTCTTCAGCCTTCATCAGTTTCTGTGCCCCGACAGTGTTTCTGCAACTCCTTTATTGAATTCTAGAGTTCTCCCTGAGCTATTTTTCTTATTAGATAGTTGCTTATTCCTTGTTTTTGTTGTTTCTCTTGGGTGGGTTCTGCAGGAAAGCACTAGGATTTCCTAGTCTACTATCTTGTTCACCTGTTAGCTTTTCCTTCTTTATTATCTGTATCATCCCTCTCCAATAATAAGAAATCTGGTTCCCACAATCCACTGTATATATATTTTTTTATTTATAAATTCCTTTTTGTCTTTAGCCCTACAATTTCCAGTCAAACATTTTCCTAGATTAATTAAGTCCATATTTTTCCCCACTTGCCCTTCAGTGTGGTCATGTCATATACTGTTAATGCAATTTATTTCATTTGTCACAGTCTGCATTCCATTATGGGCATCCCCAGCATCCTGACTGACAATCCTTTTTCCTTTTCAAACATTGTATACATTAAATTTAATTATTTGTGGTATATAGTTCTATGAGTTTTAACAAATGCATATTCATATATCCACCATTGAAATATGATAAGACAGTTCCCCTGTATGTCCTGTTTGTAGTTAACTTCCCACTCCACTTGAGTCACCATTAGCAACAACTGATCTGTTGCCCATCTTGATTATATTGCCTTTCCCAGAAGTTTATAGAAATGGAATCAATTAACAGGTAGACTTTTCTCTGTGGATTTTTCTACTTAGCAAAATACATTTAAGATACATTCATGTAGCATAAAACAATACTTCCATTTCTTTTTATTTCTAGACCATATTACATTATTTGTTTTTCCAATTCCCTGTTGGAAGACAACTTAGGTTGCTTCTAATTTTAGCTATTATGAATAAAATTGCTATAAGAAGGCTTTGTGTATGACTATTCATATAACCTGGGTGAATACCTAGAAGTGCAATTGCTATATCACATGATAAGTCTATAAATTTATAAAAAACCTGCCAAACTCCCCTCCAAAGTGTTATGAACCATTTTGAATTCCCTAGGCAATAAATGTCCCACATCCAAGCCCACATTAGCATAGCAGCATGCATATATATATATATATATATATATATGCACACATACATACATAGAGCATATGTATATATGTTGTATATGCTCTATGTATATATATGTATATATGTATATCTATATATATGTATAGAGCATATGTATATATGCTGTATATGCTCTATGTATATATATATACATATATATACATCTCATGTTTTTGATTTGGCATCTCATTGTTTTGATTTGATTTACATTTCCCTAATAACAAATGATGTTGAGCATCATTTTATGTATTATCCAACTGCTTATCTTTGATGCAGTTATGTTCATATCTTTTGTCCATGTATTATTGGGTTGTTTGTTTTATTAAGATTGAATTCTGAGGGTTTTTTTTTAATACATTCTGGATCAAACCCTTTATTGAATAAGTGATTTTCAAATACTTTTCACAGTCTGATTTGTCTTTTTTTTTCTGATTTGTCTTTTTAATCTTTTAGTGTCCTTTGCAGAACAATAATGTCCAACTTATTTACAATTTCTTTCACAGATTTTGCTTTTTGTGCTATCTCTAAAAATAGCTTGTCAAAGTCAAAGCAATATAGATTTTCTTAGATATTTTATAGTTGTAGATCTTTGGTCTATCATAGTTTTTTGTATAGGTTGTGAGCTAGATATTGGGGCTTAGTATGGGTTTTATTTTGGCATATTGATGTCCGATTTTTCCAGTCTTATTTGTTGAAAATACTGTCATCTGTCTGTTGAATTACCTTTGAATTTTTGTTGAAAACTGTTGACAATATTTGCATGGAACTATTCTTGGGATTTTCTATTGGATTCCTTAATTTATGTGTCTATCTCTTCTCTAGTACTACATGGTTTTGATAACCAAAGTGTTAGAGTAAATCTTGAAATAGGAAAATGTGAGTTTTTCAATATTGTTGTTCTTTTATAGAATTATTTGTCTAATCTAGTTCCTTTGCTTTATCATATAAATTTTAGAATCAGCTAGTCAGTATCTAGTAAGTGCTTGTTGAATTATTGATTGGAATTGTATCAAATCTATTAATCAAATTGGCAGGAACATTTTAACAATACTCAGATTTCTAATTCATGGATATGATTTTTTTTCAAGTTATTTGGATTTCTTCATTTCCTTTCATCTGTGAGTTAAAGTTTTCTACATATATATAATGGGTAAATTGTATAGGTTTATACTGTTGTATTTCGTATTTTGGTTGTTTCTCTAAATTTAGCTTTATATTCCACTAGTTAATTTCCAGTGCATCAGAATGCAACTGATTTTTGTAAATTGATCTTATATTTTGAAACCTTAAACTAATTATTTCCAGGAAAAAATTATAAATTCATTGGGACCTACTACAGAGAAAATTATGTCTTCTAAATAAAGTCAGTTTTATTTTTTTCCTTTCCAATTTGTGCACTTTTAATTTTTCTTTCTGTATTGGTGAAAGAATACATTCTCATCATGTTTCAGATATTAGAATAATATCATTCAGTTTTTCATGATTAGGTAAAATGCTAGCTATAAACTCATAAATACTCTGCATTAAATTTTAGGTTAAAGATCTTATTTTCTATGCCAGTTTGCTGAGAATTTGTTATAATGAATGGATAATGCTTTTTGTCAAATGCTTTTTCTATATCTGTTGATATGGTCATATGATTCTATTTAGTCTATTAATATGGTCAAATCCATTGATTAAATTTTCAGTTTTGAGCCAGCCTTGCATTCTCAGGATAAACTCCCCTTGGATATGATGTGTTACCTTTTTTATATATCACTGGATTAGTTTGCTATCAGATTTTTTTTCAGGGATTTTTGTGCCTATATTCATGGGAGATAATGGTTTATACTTAAAATGTCTTTGTCTAATTTTGATAATATGCCAGAATCAAAAAAGGTGGAAGTGCTTCTTTTGATTTTGTTTTCTGGAAGTGATCATGTAGTTCTACCAGTACCTATACTGTGTAGTTCTGCCATTATAAGTAACTGGCATTGTTTATTTTTAAATGTTGAGTAGAATTCACTATTAAAATCATTTGGAGTTCAAGTCTGTTAAAACTTAAAATTTTAGGGGTGCCTAGATGGTTCAGTAAGTTAAGCTTCTGATTCAGTTTTAGCTCAGGTCATGATTTTAGGGTCATAAGTCTGGGCCCCATATCAGGCTCTGTACTGGGTATAGAGCCTCCTTAGGATTCTCTCTCTCCCTCACACTTTCCCCCTCCATGCAACCTGCTCTCTTTCTTCTCTCTCTCTCTCTCTCAAAAAAAAAAAAAAAACAACAACAAAAAAGAAATACTTATAATTTTAAACTACAGTGTAATTTATTTAATATGCTTTAACCACAATTTGATTTAATAGACATAGGAATATTTGGTTTAACTATTTCTTCTTTAGTAGAAGTTTTTTGTAGTTTTGTGTTTGTGTTTTTCAAAGAATTGCTCCATTTCACCTAAGTTATTGAATTTATGGGCATTTTTTGGTAGTATTTAGTTATTCTTTTAATCAGCAGCAAGATTTCCATTTGATTCTTGATATTGATAAATTATGTCTCCTCTCTTTATTGGTTAGCTTGGGTAGAATAGAGATTTCAGCTAGTAAGACAACTTAATAAGAAATATAAGGGGAAATGGAAGCAGCTTGTTAGAAATAGGGAATTTTAATATGTATTTCTCTCTAATAAAGCATAAGGATAAATATAGTAATTCAAAATAATATATTTAAGAAGGAATATCTAATTGATATACATCAAAGGAATTATCTTCCTTTCCATGATTTATGAAATAGTCACAAAAATTAACCATATATTACTTCACAAATGAAACAGCCTAAAAACATAAACCAGCAGCACTATTATAAACAACATTCTCTGATAACACTAAACAAAAAGTAAATGTTAATCAATGACAAGTATCATAAACAATTATGGTAGTAAACCATAGTGATAACGACCTTATTAGATATTAAGCCATTAACAGAAACTGGGAGTTTCTGCCTTGTAAGACAAGCCAAAATGAAAGCAAATCAAACCAATTAAGATGTATAATTCTGGGACGCCTGGGTGACTCATTTGGTTAAGCGGCTGCCTTCAGCTCAGGTCATGATCCCAGCGTCCTGGGATCGAGTCCCACATCGGGCTCCTTGCTCGGCAGGGAGTCTGCTTCTCCCTCTGCCTGCCTCTCTGTCTGCCTGTGCTCGTTTGCTCTCTCTCCCTTTGTCTCTGACAAATAAATAAATAAATAAATAAATAAATAAATAAATATCTAAAAAAAAAAAAAAGATGTATAATTCCTCTTTGAAAAATCACCAATTCAACCAAGTGTATACTGCATGGAACTAACCATTTAAAAATTGCTGTGTGCTAGTAGTAAATAGCATAGTTCAACATCATTACTTCTATTTATATTTTTTTGTTAAAATAGAAAGTTACTTGTGCACCTTCTTAAGTTTGTAGCATAAATATATAATATCTCACTTAAACTTTGTAAAATTTTTGATCAATTTACACAATTTAAGAATGCTTCTATTTATTATAGGGTTTTTACAGTGTTCTGAGGTGATTCTGGAAACATTAGGAGAGGTAATTTTATGTTTTGTATTAATAGTTTATCTTAAGTGGGAAATTTTGTAAATTACATAGTTATTAAGAACCTTTTCATGACCTGACTTTAGATAGTGGACATCCATGTAGTAATTGGAGATGAAACTACTTTAAGATGTAGTAAGTGCATTTAATTCATACACTGGAAAATGTGGACTTTCACGTAGCAAATTTTTAATAACACATGATCAAAAAGCCACTTTTCCATTACAACTTCATATTACATAATAGATGCTAGCTACCGAAGGGAAAATAAATCTCTCAAGCTTGCTAGAATTTTATATCTAAACAGAATTGATGATGATAGATTAATTTCATCTTTGACACATTTCTAGTGAATTTCCATTCTAATGGAGGGTTTATGTGTTTTGTTTTGTTTTGTTTGTAGTTTATTTTAAAAGACTACAAGAGTATCAACAATAGATCTGTAGTCCTACAAAGAATATGTTTGAAACAGTGATTTAATGATGTGTAGTTATGACAAATAATCAGGCACTGTTGCCATTAGGACACTCTTACAGTTGAACAAAACATTTTTTTATTGCAGAATAGAAAATTAAAGGAATTATGTCAGTTTCATATAAAAATTAGTGAGAACAGTCACCTCATGTTTTTTTCTCAGACTTCCTTTGGGACGATTTTTTTTTAAAGATTTTATTTATTTATTTCAGAGAGAGAGAGTGAGAGAGAGCATGAGCATGAGAGGAGAGAAGGTCAGAGGGAGAAGCAGACTCCCCATGGAGCTGGGAGCCGGATGCAGGACTCGATACCAGGACTCCGGGATCATGACCTGAGCTGAAGGCAGCTGCTTAACCAACTGAGCCACCCAGGCGCCCCCTTTGGGACTATTTTAATCCTACACACTTGTTCAATTCAAATGCAAATTTGTTGATTGTCACAATGCATATTTGTTTCAAGAAACAAAATTTGAATCCTACTTTCCCCTGTAACTTTATCTTTCTACAATTATCCACTGAAGAACTCACTGGCTCACTAGCAATGTAACATACTTTTAATGCCTTTTTGTCAATTCCTGCTTAAGTCATTAAGGGTGGTTTCTGTCCCTAACACTTCATTGCCATCACCATCATTAAGATCAGTGGTTTGGTGTCTAATATCTACTTTGTTTAATCTCATCAACACCATTAACCTAGAGTGTCACTGTTTTAGTGTCTCTCCCCCATCTTCCTTTTTTACTACTCCTCCTCATTGTATGAGACTCTCTCCTTCTCTTATACCTTCCTGATACTGGGCATGAAATCTCCAGTGAAAAAGTAAAAATATTCCATCTGCATGTAAACTGTGTGTGCACTTTGGCAAAAAAAAAAAAAAAAAAGAAAAGAAAAAGAAAGAAACATTCCAGAGTGTATAAAGAATAAACTTTCAGATGACCCAAACAAATGTCGTTTTTGTATTTTGGTTGCAACAATATGCCTCTCCTAAAAATATATTATAAAATGAACATTAGTGATAAATTAACCATATTGCTCAAAGGGTGTAAAATGAATGACTTCTCCTGAAACAAAAATGAATACATACAATACAGTTGCTTTGTTAATTTAAGCATTTTAGAGGTCATTTTTCAAACTGTTTCAGTGGCCTAGAGCCAAATTCTATGCTTCAGGTGAACAAAAATCTATCCTTTCTAAATGAACAGTATGGACTGGCAGTTTATTTAGTGGGGAGAAATGTTAAATGTATTTTCTTTACTAAAACTATCAATAATGATATAAACTACAAAATATTAAGAAAAAAAACCTCTGTGTGGAATAAGCACTTTGCTTCACCTCTGTGTTAAGATAAATGCAATTTGTATTCACAGAAAAACAAAAATCTAAAATCTAGTGCCATGTCATATCCGTCTTAAAAGGCTTACTTATGTCTCAACCATATGGATGAACATCAGAAAAAAAATGTCAACTAGATATATGTTTTTAGCAAAAGAAAAAATATATATGTGTTTTCATTTTCTGGCTTAAAATATTGCTGTTTTGAATGTTTTTCCCCCTCCAAAGCACATGAGTATACCATTCATCTAAAATAATACCAGTGAGTTATGAAACTGTAAACTCTCCAGTGTTTTAATAAATTAATAATGGATATGAAATTATGTGATAAATCCACATAGCATCTAGCACACAATTAACTCTTCATGGACTAATAATTTTTAAAACTCAAATCAGATTATTTTCCAATAAAACATGTCATAATAATTTACTTTATGGTTGCGATTAGGAAAGTAAGATATAATAAAAAGTGGTGTCACGGTTTATTGACTCAATATGTAAAGGCAAGGGACATGATCATATCTTTATAGCAGCAAATATAAGAATGCTTAGTAGTTTCAGTTGTAGTTACATAGAATTGATTCAAGCAGCATTGTTTGTTGTGCAGTCTATGGGAAGGAAATGTATTATCAAAAAACCTGTGATTAGTTTTTCTCTATTTGTTTTATTCCACTTAGCTTAATACCCTCTGAGGCCCATCCATGTTGTTGCAAATGGCAAGATCTCAATATTTTTTGTGGCTGAGTAATATTCCTGTTTGTGTGTGTGTGTGAGCAAGCAAGGGAAAGAGACAGACATAGTCTTTATTCGTCTGTCTATGAACACTTTGGTTGCTTCCATATCTTGGCTATGTAAATAATGCTGCAATAAACATAGGGATAAATATATATTTTTAAATTAGTATTTTCCTTTTCTTTGTGTAAAGTCCCAGTGGTGGAATTACTGGATTCTATAGAAGTTCTCTTTTTAATTTTTTTGTGGAACCTCCATACTGTTTTTCACAGTGGTTGCACAATTTATAATACCACCAACAGTGCACAAGAGTTCCCTTACCTCCACATCCTTATCTTTTTGATACTAGCCTTTCTGACTGGTGTGAGATGATATTTCACTGTGATTTTTTTTTAAGATTTTATTTATTTATTTGACAGAGATCACAAGCAGGCAGAGACACAGGCAGAGAGAGAAAGGAGGAAGCAGGCTCCCCGCTGAGCAGAGACTCTGGGATCATGACCTGAGCTGAAGGCAGAGGTTTTAACCTACTGAGCCACCCAGGCACCCCTTCATTGTGATTTTGACTTGCATTTCCCTGATGAATAATGTTATTGAGCATCTTTTCATCTGTTAGCCATCTACATGTCTTTGGAAAAAGGTCTTTTTCACATGTTTTAATTGGATTATTTGGAGATTTTGGTGTTGAGTTGTATAAGTTCTTTATACATCCCCCCCATTGGATAAAACATTTGCAAATATCTTCTCCAGTTCACTAGGTTGCTTTTCTGTTTTGCTGATGGTTTCCTTTACTGTGCAAAGGCTTTTTATGTTGGCGTAGTGCCAATAGTTTATCTTTGCTTTTGTTTCCCTTGTCTGAGGAGACATATGCATAAATATGTTAAAGATGATGGTTGTTTGAATGTAAAAAAATAAAACAAATTAACATACAGAGAACAGAATGATGGTAGACAAAGGGAGATGGGTAGGGGAGTAAGCAAAATAGTTAAAGGGGATTAAGAAGTAGAAACTTCTAGTTGTACTTCATCTCTGTGACTTATTTACAACATTGGAAATATAGTCAGTAGTATTTTTATAACATTGTATGGTGACAGATGGTAACTACACTTACCATACTGAGCATGGAGTAATGTATAGAATTGTCAAGTCAATTGTATGCACCTGAAACTAATAAGATATTGAATGTTATTTAAACTTCAATTAAAAAATGGATGGAAGCAATGAGGTCAAGGTAGGGGTAAGCTTTGGTCTGTGAAAGTGAGGCCTCAGAAAAGACTCAAAAATGGAAAATGTGAGTCAGATCAGAAGAACAGAGCAATTGTTACACTGAAAGGGTTGGTAAACTGAATGAGGCTGGTGAATGATGAAACCCTCCTCCCCCCCTGCCATTTCAGATGACCTTCAAGCCTACACACATATATACCACATCTTTACCCATTCATCAGTCGATGAACATATGGCTGCTTCCATAATTTGCCTACCTTAAATAGTGCAGTAAATATAAAGGTACATGTATTCCTTTGAATTAGTGTCTTTGTATTCTTTTTCAGTAAATACCCAGTAGTGCAATTCCTGGATCGTAGGATACTTCCATTTTTAATTCTTTTTTTTTTAAATTTTATATTTTCTTATTTATTGAAGGAATTTTTACATATGCTCAACATTAATGTTTTTTTTTTTCAGGATGCTGCAAATATACTCCCTTTTTTTTTTAATTTATTTAAGCTTTATTTAAACATATAATGTAACCCCACCACCCTCTCCCAACCCCTCTTCCCCCCGCCCCCCTCAGTTTGTTTTATGACTTTGTTTATTTATTTATTTGATAGAGAGGGAGGTCACAAGTAGGAAGAGAGGCAGGCAGAGAGAGAGGGAAGGAGGCCCCTCGCTGAGCAGAGAGCCTGATGCAGGGCTTGATCCCAGGATCCTGAGATCATGACCTGAGCTGAAGGCAGAGGCTTAACCCACTAAGCCACCCAGGCATCCCCATTTTTTATTTTTTTAGGAACCTCCACACTGTTTCCCATAGTGTCTGTATCAATTTACATTCCTACCAATAGTGTATGAGGGTTCCTTTCTCCTTATATCCTGCCCAACACTTGTTGTTTCCTGAGTTTTTTTTATTTTAGCCATTCTGACATGTTTGAGGTGGAATCTCATTGTTTTGATTTGCATTTCCCTGGAAATACATGATGTTGGATATCTTGTGTCTGTTAGCCATCTCCATGTCTTCTTGGGAGAAATGTCTGTTCATGACTTCTACATATTTTTAATTGGCATATTGAGTTGTATCAATTCTTTATATTTTGGAATATTAACCTTTTATCAGATATGTCATTTGCAAAAATTTTTTCCCATTTATTAGGTTGCCTTTTAGTTTTGTTGGTTGTTTCCTTTGCTGTGCAGAAACTTTTCTGCAGAAACTGTGCAGAAATAAACAGTAGTTTATTTTTGCTTTTGTTTCCCTTGCTTATCTAGGAGAGTGTTGCTTCAGTTAATGTCAGAGAGGTAACTGCCTGTCTCTCTTCAAGGATTTTTATGGTTACAGTTCTCACATTTACATCTTCTAACCATTTTCAGTTTGTTTTTGTGTATGGTGAAAGTGGTTCAGTTTCACTCTTTTGCATGTGGCTATCCACTTTTCCCAACACCATTTCTTTAAGATTTTGCCCCGTTGCAAACCTTTCCTTCTTTGTTAAAGATGAATTGATCATATGGTGGTGGGTTTATTTCTGGGTTTTCTGTTCTCTGTTAATCTATGTGCTTATTTTTATGCCAGTATCATACTGTTTTAATCACTATGGCTTCATAATATAAATTGAAACCTGAAAGTGTGATACCTCCGGTTTTGTTTTTATTTTTGTTTTAATTTTTTTTTATTTAAACATATAATGTAACCCCACCACCTTCTCCCAACACCCCTCACCCCCCACCCCCCTCAGTTTGTTTTATGACATTAAGAGTCTCTTTTGGTTTGTCTCCCTCCTGATCCCATCTTGTTTCATTTATTCTTTTCTTACCCCCTTAACCCCTACCCCCGTTGCATCTCCACTTCCTCATATTTTTAAAGATTTCTTTGGTTATTTGATGTCCTGTTTCCATACAAATTTTATGGTTGTTTGCCCTAGTTCTGTGGAAAATGTTGTTGGTATTTTGATAGGAATTACATTATATTGATTAGATTGCTTTGGGTAGTATACACATTTTAACGGTAATTTTTCTTCCAACCCATGGAATATCTTTCCATTTCTTTGCATTGTCTTCAGGTTCTTTCATCAGTGTTTTATACTTTTCAGAGTACAGGTTTTTAGCCTCTTTTGTTAAGTTTATTCCTAAATATTTTATTGGTTTTGGTACAATTATAAGTGGAATTTTTTTTTTTTATTTAACTTTCTGCTGCTTCCTTATTAGTGTAGAGGAATACAGCAGTTTTCTATTCATTGATTTTTTTATATCCTGCAATCTTATGGAGTTCACTTCTCAGTTCTAGAAGTTTTTGGTGGAGTCTTTATGGCTTTCTGTATATATTATTATGTCATCTGTAAATAGTGAGAAATTTACTTATTCCTTGCCAATCTGGATGCCACTTATTTCTTTATGTTGTCTACTTGCTATGGATAGTACTTCCAGCACTCTATTGAGTAAAACTGGTGAGAAGGGCACGTGGGTGGCTTCGTCGATTTAGCAACTCCCTTTGGCTCAGGTCATGATATCTGTGTCCTGGTACTGAACCCCACTTCAGACTCTCTGCTCAGCCTCTCCCCCTAACCCAGCTCATGTTTTTTTTTTT